>CM050521.1:37593559-37788559 GCA_027563665.1 Antrozous pallidus
CACAGACTGCAGATGAAGGAGACTTCGTGTTTGCCCGCATGCACACGCTGGTGGATGACCAGGCTGATGTGCAGGCGGAAGCTCTTCTTGCACTCCGGGCACGTATAGGGCCGCTCGCCCGTGTGCGTGATCTGGTGCTTGGTCAGGCTTGACTTGTGGCTGAAGCTGCTGTCGCACTCGGGGCACTTGTAGGGCTTGGGGCCGCCACTGCCCGAGCTGGGCGACTTGGGGCGTGGCTTGAGCGTGTGCTTGGAAGCGAAGCCTGGGCCTCGCTCAGGCGACACGTAGCCTCCACGGACGCGGTGGATGCGCTGGTGGAGAGTGAGCTGCTGCTTGTGCCGAAAGCTGACCTCACACTCAGAGCACTGGTAGGGCCCCTCCTTGATGTGGTTGCGCTGGTGGATGATGAGGTTGATCTTCAGCCGGAAGCTCTTGCCGCACTCCATGCAGGTGAAGGGCCGCTCTCCACGCCGGTTCCGCTGCTGCTGGCTTGAGGAGCTCCGATTGTCGCTCATGTGCCGGTCGCCGTGGGACACGGGCGCCAGCCTCTTCACCGGGTTTCTTAGCTGCAGGGGTGGGGGACTCTCTTCGCCCTCAGGGGACAGCTCCCCTGGCAGCGGGGCCTGGTACATGCTGGCGCTGTATCTCCCGGACAGCTCCCCGAGGTCCTGCAAGTGCTGCGGCAGCTCATCATCGTCCTCCTCCTCTTCCTCTTCTTCCTGTTCCTCGGTTTTGATCACGATCCCCTCTGCTCCGGACACAGGGAGGGAGAGACAGCAAGGAGACATTAGCTGCTGCCTAGCGCTGGTAACGTGAATCTAGGTAAGCATCACTCCATCCTCACCAACAAGCATGGCGCAAATACTGTCCCCCTAATCCTTCCTTTGGAGACGTTCCAATGCCCGCCACCTGTGATCCCCACAGCCACAGGGTTGGATAATTAACCAGTATAACCATTTGGTTCAGGAATGAGCCCAGAACTTCTCTTGGAACTTTCTGTAGGGGAAGCAGGGAAGATTGAGTTGCTGGTGCCTATTTCCCACATTGCTAGTAATCAGCAGGAAAGAACACCAGTATGTCAGTCCTGATGAGGGCCCCGCCCCCCAGATCCAGATGCTGAGGTTGGCATACATGTGAACCTACCAGTTATTCGAGCCCATACTCTAATTTTCCATTTAAGCTACTTAAGGACTGCGTTTCTTCCCCCTGTATCCGAAGGGTCTTGACTCATCAAGTTGTCACCAGGTATCCTTTACCTGAACTCGGCTCAGCCCCAATGGCTGGATCTTTTCTGACTCAACTGGAGATTGCTCCTCAGATGCCTTTACTCTCCCTCCCCTCACTCCCATGTCTTCAAATTGTGCCCATCAATTAACACCCAGCTCCAATCCTCTCTTCTCCCTAAAACCTTCCCTGATTATCCCAACCTGCAGCCCTCAGCATGTGTTGGTGCATCTCCCCAGGACCGAGAACTTGGCCTTCCCCTGCAGCATCTCACCAGCACGGGTGGGTGGATGACTCACCTGCACAGCCAGGTTCTACCAATCCAACCCTGAAGCTGGGGTAGGGGGTTTCCTCTTCCTTTCCCACAAGCTCTGGTGTGAGTGCCACAAACACCCCCACTAATGGATGTCCCCCACTCCCACCCCTTCTGGTCCTTTAGGTCCTAAACAAGGCTGTGTTCCTGTGGCCCACAAGAATGTAAGTCCTAGAGAAAAGGAGTGGCCTCCCACACCTGTCTGAGTTTTCTCAAGTGCCCTGTACCATTAATGGGGGATTCTATTTTTAGTCACACTGACCGACTTTGTGTGACCTGAGAAAGTCACTCACTTTTCTAATCCCACCTGAGATGGAAGAAGCAATAACAGTCTGCATTTATGGAATTCTTAAAAGCAAACAGAGAACTTTTTTGAAGCACTTCATACCTATTCTCTCTTTCTATATTCACAATACCTTACCCCCATTTCACAGACATGGGGCATCCAAGACTGTAGATATCAAGTTGTGTTCCCAAGTAAAGTATATAAAGTCAGAACTTCCAGAGCTTGCAGTTTGGGACCCACCTACTCAATTCCTCAACTGACAGAGAAATCGAAGCTGACAGTGTCTGACTGGCAAGGTCTTGTAAGTTTATTAGTGACTGCTAGGCCAAAGCACTTTCTACTACTCCTCTGAAGCAAAAAAAAAAAAAAAAATGCAGCGTAATAGTCAGAACAAGATGTGCTGAGCTCCATAAGACAAACTGACTGGCTCAGTACTGTCAGGATTCTTTACAGGAAGTCCTAGAAGGTCCTAGGAACACAATACTTAAAAGACAGGGAAGGAGGAAGCAGCTTTCAAGGTTGGTACCTAGTTGCCCTGGTGTGTTTATCCAGGGTTGTTTGTGAAAGAAAGAGAAGTATGAGCCTTGGAGGATTCAGACTCTCCAGCACATTTTATATTTACATATTTTATTTCAGAGAGGAAGGGAGAAGGAGAGAATATCAATGATTCAGCATCAGAGTTGTTTTTTTCTTAATGAAATAAGAATGGAACAGCTGGCCCTAAAATTCATAGCTCAAAATCCCAAAAGTACTATTTAGTAATTTTCTAAGGTTCTACTAGAATTAGTGGAAACTGTTTAAAGGACAATCTGGAATTCCTATTATGAAGGTCTAATTTAGCATCTACTCACAATTTGCTTTATGTCTTTCACAATTCCTTTGTGAAAGACAACACAGACTATTAAAAAGACTTCTGAAATAGGATACAGTTAATTAAAAACCAGAGACCCAGTGCACAACATTCATGCACTGGGGGAGAAAGGTGTCCCTTAGACCAGCTTGTGTCCTCTTGCAGTTCAGGATACCTCAGGGGATGTCTGACTTCCGACTTAGGCCCACCCCTTGCAGCTGGCAGTCGGACATCCCCCAAGGGGTCCTTAGCACTGCTGCAGAGGCAAGAGAGGCTCCTGCCACAGCTGTGCACTCACCAGCCATGAGTCCAGATTCTGGCTGAGCGATACATTCCCAGTGGGAGTGTATTGACCACCAGGGGTCAGCTCCTGCATTGAGCATCTGCCGCCTGGTGGTCAGTGCATGTCACAGCAACCAGTCTTTCCATGGATCAGTCGATTTGCATATTAGTCTTTTATGGGGAGCGCTGCTCAGCCAGAAGCCAGGCTCACAGCTGGTGAGCACAGTGGCAGTGGTGGGAGCCTCTCCTGCCTCTGCAGCAGCGCTAAGCCAGCAGTCAGACATCCCCCAATGGCTTCTGGACTATGAGAGGGTGCAGGCCAGGCTGAGGGATCCCCCCTATCCGAGTGTACACATTTTGTGCACTGGGCATTTAGTGTAGTTATCGATAAGGAGCTAGCCTTGGCTGGTGTGGCTCAGTTGGTTGGAGCATCCTCTTATGCACCAAAAGGTTGCAGATTCGATTCCTAGTCAGGGCACATACCTAGGTAGCAGAAGGTTTGATCTCCAATTGGGGCATGTATGGGAGGCAACCAATCAATTTTTCTCTTTCACATTAATGTTGCTTTCTTTTTCTCTCCTTCCCTCTTCCTCTCTCTACAATTAAAAACATACATACATATATCCTTGGATGAGGATAATAAAAAAATGTTTAGAAAATAAAAATAAGGAACTAGATCCACATTTTTTGACCAAGGACGTCCACATTTTATTAGGTGCAAAAAGGCAACCTGCAGAGGAATCATCTACAGAGAAAATGAAAAACTTTAAAAAATCAACATACTTAAAAAAAAACACAACTAACTAAAAAGCCCTGGCCAGGGAGCTCAGTTGGTTAGTGTTGTCCGATATGCCAAGGTTGTGGGTTTGACCTTGGGTCAGGACACACATGAGAAGCAACTAATGAATGCATGAACAGGGGAACAACAAATCAATGTTTCTATCTCTCTCTCTCACTCAATAAATAAAAATTGGAAAATATATAGAAAATGGGTGTGAACATATTTCTAAATATAAAGAATATGTAAATTGCTATGATGGTTGACTTTCACACATAATCAAATTATCCAAACCCAAGTGAGTTCTACCAAAAATTCAAGGAACATACTTAATTCCTATCTTAAACATTACTTTCAGAATATAGAGAAAAGAGCAAAAGCTTTCCAGATCATTTGTTAAGTTTACTACAATATTGTTTCCAATACAGATGACGATGATTCAAAAAACTTCAGGTTCATTTTATTTATGAATGCAGTTATAAAGCTCCTATATAAAAAAACTAACTAAGTCTAATGATGTGTTTAAGAAAGACACCATCACGATCAGATAGGGCTTCTTCTTAGGAATGCATGGATGGTTGATTCAGCATCAGAAAATGACCACAAAAGATGTCCTGGGATGAGACTGTGCAAGCCCACTTCTCTACTGTTCTTCATGGACTCACAAGTTTGCAGAATGGAGACCCTGAAATTTTATAATTAAACAAAAATGATACCTAGATTCTATTACAAAAAGCACAGTTGTTTTAAAGCATGTACTCTCGCCAGTGTCACTCAGTGGTTGAGCGTCTACCTATGAACCAGGAGTTCTCAGTTCAATTCCCATCCAGAGTACGTACCCAGGTTGCAGGCTTGACCTCCTGTAGGGGCATGCAGGAGGCAGCCAATCAATGATTCTCATCACTGAAGATGCTCTCTCTCCTTCTCTGAATAAAATAGCCTACATAATAAAAGGCTAATATGCAAATTGATCAAACGGTAGAACAACCGGTCACTACAATGTGCACTGACCACCAGGGGGCAGATACTCAATGCAGGAGCTGCCCCCTGGAGTCTGCCCCCGTAGCCACCAGGGCACACAGCTAGCGAGCACAGCGGCAGTGGTGGGAGCCTCTCTTGCCTCTGAGGCAGTTGGATATCCCCCCAGGACTCCTGGATTGTGAGAGGGTGCAGACTGGGCTGAGGGACCCCCCCCTCCCTGTGCATGAATTTTATGCACTGGGCCTCTAGTCTATACATATAAAACCTAAGTGACCGAACGACCGAACCACCAGTAGACCAGTCGCTATGATATGCACTGTCCACCAGGGGGCAGACACTCAATGTAAGAGCTGCCCCCTGGTGGTCAGTGCGATCCCACAGTGGGAGCGCCACTCAGCTGACCGATGGCACCAGACGCCAGGCTCATGCCTAACAAGCGCAGCTGCTGCGGCATGAGCCTCTCCCGCCTCCGGGGCAGCACTACTGGTGGCAGTATGCACAGTGGGGCCAGAATGAGTGGGAGTGGCTCCTCCTCAGCTGCCTGCTGCTTCATGCACTGCTACATCCCTCAGGGATCAGGTCAAAATCAGCAGTCTGACAACCCTGAGGGGTCCTGGATTGTGAGAGGGCACAGACCAGGCTGGTGGACCCCACCAGTGCATGAATCCGTGCACCGGGCTTCTAGTATACATACAGAATGTGCTCTGGCCCTAGCCAGTTTGGTTCAGTCGGTCGTTGGACTGAAGGGTTCTGGGCACATGCAGAAGGCAGCCAATTGGTATGTGTCTCTCATACTGATATTTCTTTATCTTCCCCTTCCTTACACTCTATCTAAAAAATCAATGAGCCGAGACTGGTTTGGCTCAGTGGATAGAGCGTCGGACTGCGGACTGAGGGGTCCCCGGTTCGATTCCGGCAAGGGCATGTACCTTGGCTGCGGGCACATCCCCAGGAGGGGGTGTGCAGGAGGCAGCTGATCGATGTCTCTCTCTCATCGATGTTTCTGACTTTCTATCCCTCTCCCTTCTGCTCTGTAAAAAATCAATAAAATATATTTTAAAAAGAAAAAAAAAAAAAGAAAAAAAAATCAATGAAAAAAAAGATCTTAAGCACAAAAAAAGTGCTCTCCAAGGGTTGAAATTTTCAAGTCAGGTTAGAGATCTAGTGTGACATAAGGACAATCAAGGACATGTCAGCACAGGGAAGTTTTAGCTTTGCCACTATTTGGGGCAATTCATTTGACCTTCTCCTGCCAGTAGAAGGAGGGATCCTGCCTGACCTAGTATTTGGCTTTAACACCTCTTCCCTAGCCCAGAGACAGATGCTCATAAACCCTGAGGCAGGAAGCTTGTACCTGATGTGCCTGGTTTCTGTCACACCTGTCGAACCATCAGTGTCCCTGCCCCGACTGACCTGTGCAGTTTCTCTGCTGCACCAGCATCTGCTTGAGCTCGCTGAACTCGCCGGAGCCTTCTGTGGACTCCTCCAACATGTTTTCCTGCTCCTGCATGTCGAGATCTGGCTGCTCTCCACACGGGTCACCCAGCTCCGAGTCCTGGAAGCCATGTTCTTCCACCTGTCCCATTAGGGGCTCCGGCGTCTCCAAGCTCTCTGAGCCCTCGTCGTTGGTCTGCACCTCAATCTTAATCACGATGCCATCATGGGCTGAGAGAAGGTGGGGTGGTGGGGTGGTGGGGAAGGAGGACAGAAGAACCCAGAACACATTCATTTTACCTTCCCTAGAATTTACATTTCAAAAACTCTTATATCTCCTGAAGAAATGTAATACTAAGTTGGCATTGATTAGACATAGAATTTTCAGGACACATTGCCCTTTTTTTAAAACTTGCCAATAAGTCTGAAGGTTAATTTCAAATGTCATTACATATACAGGCATCATTTTACATAAAGGAGATTATGGCATACTTTTTTGTCCTTTAGTACAGTATTTATTTCCTTTTAATTTGCTTTCATCTTCTCTTCATTTCCCATTTTATAGTTATGACCTTCCCAGGTAACCCTGTAACTTAACCTAGTACTTTCTCTACAGGTAGAATATTGCACACATACACTATCATGAGAATGATACTGTAATGTCTTCAACTAGTCCCTCACTGAAGAACATTCACTTTTTCTTCTCAGTCTTTTGCCATGATGAACCATACTGCAATAAACATTTATTTATATCTCTAACTACAAAGTTGTGGTTTTATTTCTATGAGAGTCACAGGAGTGTAATGCAAAGCCAAGAGGTGTATTTTTTAATTCTGATGAATATCATCAGACTGCTTTTCAACAGGCTGTGACAATTCAGATTTCTACCAGCCCAGCAAGAGATCTACTTTCCCCACATCCCTCCTAGCAACAGGCACCATGTACTTTTAACTTTCCTCAGATGGCTATAAAGTGTTAACTTTTGATACTTTAATTCCATGTCCCTAAGTTTTATCTAAATATCATTTATTAGTCTTTTAGATTTGATTCTATGCCAATCGTGTTCTGCTCAATTCTTAAGACTCCTTTGATTTCTGTGTTAAAGATAACCCATTTGCTCTTATCGACATTTCAAATACTTCCTCTAAATCTAGCTTTTGTCTGCTGACTCTACCACACATATTCCCTTAAAGTTTTCATATTGTCGACTGTGTCCCTCTTTCTCTTTATGGCTCTTGAGTTTTTTGCATTAGTTAAGAGGGTCTGCCCCATCCTAGATGGTTCATCTGGTCTCCTACATTTTGTTTTAAATTATTTTTGTTAGTTTTTCAGTTTCTTCTTTTTTTAAATATAGTTTTATTGATTTCAGAAAGGAAGGGAGAGGGAGAGATAGAAACATCAAAGATGAGAGAGAATCGATTGACTGCCTCCTGCACACACAACCCTCCCCCACCCTTCCCCCCCCCGCCCCCTCCCCGACTGGGAATCAAGCCTGCAATCTGGACATGTGCCCTTACCAGGAATTGAACCATGACCTCCTGGTTCATAGGTCGATGCTCAATCACTGAGCCACGCTGCCCAGGCTGGTCTCCTAGATTTCACTCCCAGGTTTCTGCTATTTTAACTATGTACAAATAGGTCTTTACTGCACCTGAAATTTATATTTGTTTTGTGTATGGTGTGAGGTAGAGGTTCCACTTTACTCTCTTCCCTCCGAGTTGTGCCAACATAAACCCTCTTACAGGCTAAACATAACTGTCTTAATTAGGAAATTATAAATGTACAATGTATAAACATATCTGTTCTCTCATTGAATGCCTACTCAACAGATATTTATTGAGCACAAACTATGCAGTGTTCTAGTGACTTGGGATACACTGGTGAACAAAGCAGAGCTCCCTGCATCATATATCTTACATAAGGCAATAAAAATAACCAATAAATTCTATGGTATGTTAGAAGGTGGTAAGTACTGTGGGGGGAAAAAGGAGAAATTATGCCACAGCCCATCTTGTGCAGTGGATAGAGCATCACCTGCTGACAGACAAGTCCCAGGTTCAATTCCAGTCAAGGGCACGTACCTTGGTTGCAGGCTCCTCCTGAGCCTGGGTCCTAATGGGGACTTGGGAGGAAGAGAGGGAAGAAGAGAGGGAAGAAGGGAGGGAGGAAGGAAGAAAGGGAAGAAGGGAGGGAGGGAGGGAATCAGTGGACGAGGCTGACAGTCCCGGCCTCCCAGAAGCCTCTTTATTCTTCTGCCAAATGCTCTCATCACTCCCAGGTCAAGAGGACTGCATCACTAAGAAAGCGGACCAACCAAGTATGCTAGTAACCATACCTGATGACCTCAAACTGGGTACCTTCTGATGTTTGGAAATCCTTTAATTCCCCTCTGATTGACCAACTAAGCCCATTTGGGAGTAGAAAGAATATAAAGCACCTCTAATATTCCCAGGTTGCATGCTGTCCTTCAGCCTTAAATGTAAACTGTGGCTTCTTTTCTTCAGAACTGAGTTCCCAAAACTCTCTTTTCACCATCCAAAGTCATCAGTGTCCTAGTCTCTATCCAAACTTACCCTTTGGACTTCCCCCAGATCTAGCTCAAGGTCACCATCTCGAACCTAACCCCTACCCCCAATCTCAGATAAAGCAGTGTCTCTCCTCTCAAGTCCTCTGCTTGCTTCCGTGGTTCTGCCCATGTTTCTCCCTGGAACTGTGTGTGCTGCATGGGCTATGTCCCTTTCTTCTCTGTCCTCAGTTCTCCTCTCTGCAGCAAATCCAGCATGACTCCAACATTAGAAAAAGATCTTCCTGACAAACTCCTTAAAATATTTTTGCTGCTAGCCTCCTCCCTAAATGTTTTTAAAACTATGTATCCTCTGCATCTTTCTGAATAAACATATGAAATGCTTCAGTGACTGCAAAAGATGTCATTTCTGGAGTACTGTAAATATTGATATTTTAAAATAAACTCTTCTATCACCCTTTAATGTCACCAATGGAATCTAAGAATTCCAGCAATTAAAAACCCATCATTCTTCACTTAAAAAACACACCAACAAGTTCTTCTTTGATAGTTGAAATTTTTATATATCATTCCTTTTCACCTTGAACTTCTATTTCCATTCCCACAGAATTTTATCCTAGTAGAAAACATTTTCATGCTTAGAAGCCTTTTACTGATTACCTCATCTACCACAAAAATGTGTATGTAAATTGAAAGATTAATTTTGCTTTTATTTCTAATAACCACAGGGCTCCCTGGCTTAAGTTACCTTTACTTATTACAACTGTAGGAAGATAAACAATTATTCAAAATAGAAAACAATAAAAAAAACTGGTTGGAAAAGTATCTTACAAGGATAGATAGGGATTTTTTCTCCAATTAGTTAATTTATCTGAGAATGAATATTCTCATTGTTTGAATGAGACCCAGTTCAGAATCCAAGCTATTTCTCTTTTTCATTTCTATATATAAAAGCTCTGGAAAAGTTCATTTAGATAGATACATAGATGGGTGGCAGGAGCTCTGTTAGGGAATCATCACTCTCCTTTGAATTTCTGAATTATAATTCAATGAAAGCACCTGGTGAACATATCAAAAATTGTTTTTAATGACCTATTAGCTGACAACTTAGTTTCATTCTCAATTTTGTTAAAAGCAAAGTATTGGACATGATCTCACTTGCAAGAGAATTTGCCACCTAGGCCCCAAAGCATGAACTTCTAGTCATGTACCCCAACATTTGGGATTGTTTCTTTGTTGTGTGACACAGAGGGCTTTTTATACTTAAGTGAAATGCTCCATAATAAGGTAAAAATGGGTGGAAGGTACCTGTGTGTTTTGTTTATTTTGAATTGCGGGAGATACAGTAGACAGGGACCAGCATTTCAGGGGTTGCCTGTGCTGTGCACTCTAGCTGATGGGTTTTATGAATGAGAACAGATGGATTAAAGACCCTGAAATTGAGCCTTCAATGCCATCTGTTATGTCTCTTTAGGACCTCGTACCATCAGGGCATGGGTATCCCAGCTTGAAGATCACTGTCTTCCAACACCTGCCCCTACTTCAAGACCCTACTCCAACGTTTCCTGCTCTACCAAACCTCTCACAGTGCTTTCAGGGAGCACAGATGTGCTCTTCTCTGAACTACTAGTACTCTTCTATTCCCCAGTATGATCTTTAATTCTTTTCCCTCAAAACATGTATTTACACATTTTTACCCCCTCCCATTTGTTAGATAGTAGAGAATCAGGTCTCCTACCCAAACAACTTTTGAAAGAATATTGATAACCAACTTGCAATTATAAGTAGTAATTTGTTCTCCTATTGAAAAATGAACTGAAGACACATACATTGTGGAAATATAGTTTATCCAAAAGTAGCTTTTCAAAAAGTTTTAAAGCCTGGCTGGTGTTGCTCAGTGGTTGAGCACTGATCTATGAACCAGGAGCTCACAGTTAGATTCCCAGTCAGAGCATACGCCTGGGCTGTGGGCTTAATTCCCTGTAGGGGCGGGGCATGTAGGAGGCAGCCAATCAATGATTCTCTCTCACCATTGTTGATTCTCTTTCTCTCCTCCTCCTCCTCCTCGTCTCTAACATCAATACCAATATATTAATAAATAAATAAACAAATGGATTAGAGACAACTGGCTTCTTAGAACAAGAAAAAGCTTCATATATTTCATATCAAAATTAATTACTAATGAATCCAAAATTTAAACATAAATAATAAAATCTACTAGTATTAGAAAAAAGCACAGCCCTTTTTATCTCTTTCCCTCCTCCTTTCTTTTTTTATTCCTTCCTTTTTTTTTACTTTGAGCTGAGGAACCGGCTATTCCTAGACATCAGGGACCTCGGTTATCCCTTGTGGAAGCTATCCAGTCAGTCATTCAAACATATGAGATGTACCCAACCCATCCTATCTAATAAAAGAGTAATATGCAAATTGACCATACCTTTGCTACACAAGCCACACCCACCAGTCATGCCCACCAACCAATCAGACTCAATATGCAAATTAACCCCTAACCAAGATGGCTGTGGCCATAGAGAGCAGGAGGGAGGCTTGGGTTTCCCAAGCCATAGAGGAAGTCAAGCTTCCTGCACACCTTGACAAGCTCAGGCCTCCACTCAATGCTACAAAGTTACATATATCCCAACAGAAATGGCAGCAGCCACAGAGCTGGAGAGAGGAGAAGGCTAGGGTTGCCCCTGGTGATGGAATAAGCCAAGCTTTCTGCCTGGCCTGGCCTGCCTTGGCCTCTGCTTAAGGCTACAAAGTTTCAATTATAGAAGATAAATATCCCAAGAGAAATGGCTGCGGCCATGGAGCAAGCAGGAGGCTTGGCTCCACTCCAGGCTACAAAGTTTCAATTGTAAAAGATACATATATCCCAGATATCAAGGCCTCCATTTGGGTTGTTGGGGGGCATGGCTGGCTTGCAAACCACCATAGGCCCCTCACCCAGGCAGCCCCACGACCCAATGAAACCCGCACTCTGACCCGGGACACTCCTCAGGGCAAACCAGCTGGCCCCCACCAGGCCTCTATCCTATCTAATAAAAGAGTAATATGCAGATTGACCATCACTCCAACACACAAGATGGCTGCCTCCATGTAGTCAAAGATCCTGCCCCCATGTGATCAAAGATGGCCACCACAAAATGGCCAGCAGGGAAGGGCAGTTGGGGGCAATCAAGCCTGCAGGGGAGGGCAGTTAGGGGTGACCAGGCTGGCAGAGGAGGGAAGTTAGGGGCAACTGGGCCTGCAGGGAAAGTCAGTTAGGGTCAAACAGGCTGGCAGGGGAGTAGCTAGGCATCAATCAGGATTGCAGGGGAGTGGTTAGGGGGTGATCACGCTGGCAGGAAGAAGTGGATAGGGGCAATCAGGAAGGCAGGCAGGCGAGCAGTTGGGAGCCAGCAGTCCTGGATTGTGAGAGGGATGTCCAACTGCCCGTTTAGGCTCGATCCTACCGGGCAGTCAGGCATCCCTCAATGGGTCCCAGATTGGAAAGGGAATTTTGTGCACCGGGCCTCTAGTATTAACTATAATTTTTTTTGAAACCATTTTTGTAGTTTTGCCTTGATATTGTTTGGCTATAGGAAACATTTAATTTATGATTTCTCTGTAATTATGATTTTTCATAAGAACTTTCATGAGATGGGAAAAATCGGATAAATCTGATAAATTGTTTTCAAATGCATTAAATGTTTGTGAGCACTAAATTTAATAATTAATGAATCAAATATGATTTCAAGTTGTAAACATTTAATTAAACAGTAATTTACAGTTTGCAATTCTATTTTTGTTTTTGGGAACAAAATATATTTTATTCCATGTTTCAAATATCTTTATAGAATTTGAAAAGCACATAGGTGCAAGGCCTGTGTTCATAATGTTTACTGAATAAAATGGGCCAAGTAAGTCTTTCTATATTTGATACAAAACCCGGACACCATAAAGAAAATTACTGGTAAATCTGAATACATAGAAATTTAAAATTGATAATTTGAACACAAAAAAAGTAAGACAGCTATACTACACACAAATACTATACAAAGTTAAAGCATAAACTTGGGAGCATGTTCAAATACGTAAAACAGAGAAGAGCGTCCCTGGCTGGTGTGGCTCAGTTAGTTAAATGTCATCCCAAGCACTGAGAGGTTGCTGGTTCCATTGCAGGTCATGGCACACGCTCAGGTTGCGGACTCGATTCCCGATAGGGGCTGTGTAGGAGGCAAATGATTGATGTTTTTCTCTCTCATCAATGTGTCTCTCTCCCCCTCCTTTCCTCTTTCTAAAATAAAAAATAACATATTTTTTTAAAAGAGCTACTATCTTTAGTATTTAAGAAGCTTTTACAAATCAATAATAAAAAAAATCAATAGTTCAAAAGAACAATGAGCAAAAGGCAATTCGTAAAGTAAGACAAAATAGTGGTTAATAAAAGCCTAAAAATACACTCAACTTCACTTTTACAGAATTGGAATGAAAACATCAAAATACCGTCCTTTCTACTCATCACTTTAGCAAATAATAAAAGGATAAATAATACCTACTATTGCCAAGGATGTGGGGAAACAGGTAGTTTCAAGCACAGATGAAGGTCTATAAATTGGAACAATTGTTTTGAAGGGCATTTGCTAATATCTATTTTATTTTTAAATGGGTATAGCTTTGACCCCAAAAATAATACTTCTAAATAAGTGTCAGACAAGTGCACAAAGTTCCTATATAAAAGAGAAATATGCAAATTTGACCATACCTTTGCTTCTGATTGGCTATGCTACCAGCCAGGCACGAGCGCCAGCCCCGGGGCTGGAGATGAATCGGTGGTGGTGGTGGTGGTGGCGGCGACTGTGAGCGGAAGTGGCGGTAAGCACCCAGCCCCCAGGGCCAGGTGGCTGCAGGCAGCTGGGGCTGAGCTGAGCAGGGTGTTGGCTGGGTGCCCAAGGCCTAAAGCCTCTAGCGAGGTGTGAGCCATCAGTTGGACATCCTGAGGGCTCCCAGTATGTGAGATGGGGCAGGTTGGGTTGAGGAACCACCCCCGCCCCCCAGTGCACAAATTTCATTCACTGGGCCCCTAGTCTATAATAAAAGCATAATATGCTAATTAGACTGATGTCCTTTCAGAAGTCCTTCCTTCCAGATAAAGGGGTCGTGGCCAAGGCCCCTGCACAAATTTTGTGCATCTGGCCTCTAGTATATTTATAAAGGACATTTAATAAAGCACTGAAACTTGTAACCACAAAGATGGAAGTTTATTTAAATAAATTATGAAAGCAACGCACAGAATAATCTGCTATCCTATCTAATAAAAGAGTAACATGCAAACGTGACCATACCTTGGCTCCTGATTGGCTATGCTACCAGCCAATCAGGAGTGGGGGGCAGGCCAAGCGGCACAAGCGCCTGGCCCAGGGGGTGGAGACAAAGCTGCTGCAGCAGCAGTGGTGGCGAGCGCCTGGCCCCCAGGCTCAGAGGCGGCGGCAGCGTGGCACTCCAGCCAGAGCAGAGAAGACTGAAGGCTCCGGCTGAAGTGAAGCCTCCAGCCGGCCAAAGCAAAAACAGAAGGCAACAGCCAGAGGGAAGGCCTGGGTCCCAGGTTCCAGAGGAAAACTGGTCCTGGCAGCCAGGGGAAAGAAAGCCAATTGCATGAATCTTCATGCAACAGGTCTCTAGTTTTAAAATAACAAGATAGATTTATATGTTCTGACACGTAAAGATGTCAAAGATAATAGTATTGAAACAAACAAGCTGCCAAACAATAATATACTTCTATATTTAGATATTTTTTACAATGGGTTTGTAATTATGTAACACTTATAAAATTAAGGCTGCATGTGTGTATGTGTGTGTTTATGTGTGTGTGTGTGTTACTATCCTGTACAATAAAGAACTAACATGCAGCTGAGACCGGTTTGGCTCAGTGGACAGAGCATCGGACTCCGGATGGAAGGGTCCCGGGTTCGATTCCAGCAAGGGCATGTACCTTGGCTGCGGGCACATCCCCAGTGGGGGTGTGTGCAAGAGGCAGCTGTTCGATGTCTCTCTCTCATCGATGTTTCTGACTTTCTATCCCTCTCCCTTCTGCTTTGTAAAAAATCAATAAAATATATTTTTTTTTTAAAAAAGAACTAATATGCAAATGGTCATCATGCCCTCATAGCTCAGACCCTCAACACTGGGGAGAGAGGAATGGGTCCAGCCAAGCACAAATGAGCTCATGAGAGAGGAATGGGGACCAGCCAGGCACAAATGAGCTTGTGAGAGGGGAATGGGGACCAGCCAGGCTGCGACCTGGGAGAGGGACAAGCCACCTGTCCAGAGGCCCTGAATGCCAGTGGCTGTGGCTGCAGCCCGAGTGAAGCCACCCAGGTCCCAGGTGCCTGCAACTGACCAGAAAAGGGAATCCTGGATAAGGCAGAGATGGTTAGGGGTGATCAGACCAGCAGGGGAACAGTTAGGGGAGATTAGGTAGTAGGGGAGCAGTTAGGGGCAATAAGGCAGGCAGGCAGAGGTGGTTAGGGGTAATCAGGCAGAAAGAGGTGGTTAGTGGTGATCAGGCAGGCAGGCAAGCAGTTAGGAGCCAGTGGTCCCAGATTGCGAGAAGCAGTTGGAGATCTCCTGAGGGGTTCCGGATTGGAGAGGGTGCAGGCTGGGCTGAGGGACCCTTCACCCCTGCCATGGACGAATTTCATGCACTGGGTCTCTAATTTGCACATAAATTGGATGGGATAAACTGTTGACTTGTGGGAGAATTATGTGGGACTTTCACTCTCTAAATTTTATTTTCTAGTGTTTGTTTTTTTTTAAATATGGAATGCTTCATGAATTTTCATTTCATCCTTGAGCAAGGAACATGCTAATCATCTCTGTATCATTCCGATTTTAGCATATGTGCTGCCCAAGTGAGCAGTTATTTTTTTCTTTTTGATGAAACTTTGTTTCACCTCCTCTACCAGCTCTAAACAATGATAGTTCACACTGGCTCTCCAACCTTCTCATGGCTACACTTTCTGTTATATAGATTTAAAAATTTTGGGTATATTAGCTTTTTAAAAAGTTACACATGTATACAGGTCGGGAGATTGAAGAGTTCTTCAAAACTTGTCCTTAGAAAGCTCTCCTGGCTCTGGCCAGTGTGATTCAGTTGGTTGGAGTGTGGTGCCATACACAGAAAGGCCATCGGTTTGAGTCCCAGTCAGGGCATATACCCAGGTTCTAGGGTCAGTCAGGGTATCTGTGGGAGGCATCCGATTGATGTCTCTCTCTCTCCCCACCTACTTTCTCTCTAAAATAAATAAAAACATATCCTTAGGTAAGGATTAAAAAAAATAAGCTTTCCTCCACCCCAACTCCTTATTACCAGCTCCCCAGAGACAGTCATTTTCGATTCGTCTAGATGATGTTTTGTCACATATTTTTATAACTCTAAGTAACATACTTAGGTTGCTACTCCTTGAATTTTCAATTTTATCAGGAAAGAGTGTTGGATTTTGTCAAATGCCTTTTCTGAATCAATTGATATGATTATGTGATTTTTGTCTCTCAATTTACTTATGTATGTATCATGTTTATTGATTTGCTGATATTGTATCAGCCTTGCATCCCTGGAATAAATTCCACTTGGTCATGGTGTATGATCTTTCTACTGTAATGCTGGATCTGATTTGCTAGAATTTTATTGAGAATTTTAGATTTTCAATTTTAAGTGTAATCTATTACTTCCAAGAGCTGTAAGTAAGGACGATTTCTTCCCCATTCAGCCATATTCTTCCAAGTCCCTGCTTGACCCTTCCAGTTTAGCTTATAATTCTGATTGGATCAACACAGTCTACTATTAAGCACTCTTAAATATCCTTTTTGCTTTTCCCTCAAGCAAATATATATATATATATATATATATATATATATAAAATTTATTTTATTTATTTTGTTTGTTTGGCTTACTATTATCATGAACTCTCCCCCCAAACTGGACTCAGTAATCCTTTTCAATGCAAAAAAAAAAAAAAAAAAAGGTAGTTCTCAATTTTTGAGAATGGAGGCATAGGAGACTGTGGACACCTCAAAATGTCTCAATTTCACTCTCATAATAAATTAGAACAGTCTAGCTAGATACCAAATTCTAGAATGGTTGCATGATATTTTCCAATTTTAAAATGTAAAGGAATTTAAAGGCATTACTTTATTGTCTTGTAGCTTCCAATACTGCTTAAAAGTCCAGAGCCATCCTAGCTTGTTCCTTTGTGTGAACCCGTTTTTTTCTCTTGCACAAATTTGCAGGGTCTCCTTTATCCTCAGTGGCTGTGAAATTTCTTGCTGCAGTGTCTAAGGTGTGTGTCTATTTCCATTCATTGTTCTGGACAGTTGGTGGCCACTTTTTCAATTTGGAAAGCCATGTGTTTCAATGCTGGGAATTTTTCTTTTTTGGTTTGTGTAAAATTTATTTTTTTATTATTTTCATTTTTCAATTATAGTTGACACAGTTACAGTTGTAGCTGGAAATTTTTGTTGATTTATTTTGTTGCTAATTCCCTTCTTTCTGGTTCTGCTATTCTTTTTTCTGGTATTCCCAATGTCTGAAAATTGGACTTTCATCCTTTTATTTTCTTATTCTTTCCCTATTTTATTTTATTTTATTTTATTTTTTGCCTTTTTGCTTTACTTTCTGAGATGTGCACTCAACGTTATATACCAACACTGTTACTGAGCTTTTCGGGTGTGTGTGCGTGTGTGTGTCTCACGCACACACACACATATATTTGTTGTTATTGATCCTTACCTGAGTATATTTTTCTATTAATTTTTAGAGAGAGTGGAAGAGAGGAGGAGAGAAACACTGATGTGAGAGAGACTCACTGATTGGTTGCCTTCTGCAACCAAGGTACATGCCCTTGACCAGAATCAAACCCTGGACTCTTCACTCTGCAGCTTGACAACTCTATTCACTGAGCCAAACCATCTAGGGCTATTATATTTTTAATTTTGAATAGCTCCTGTCTATTCTTTAAAAAAAAAAAATTCTACTTTTGTTCATAGATGCATTCACTTTAACTCTCTTACGATTATATACGTCTGTATGTACTTAAATACTCCCTCCCCCCTCTGCATGGTCTCTGTTGTCTCAAAACTTATTTTTTCTGGCTTTTCCCCCTTTGATCTCTCTATATGAGAGGGTTTTCTCGAGTGTCTTGTGGTTCTTGGCTTTCCATTTCTATTAAAGTGGAACACTCAGAAGGGAACTGAAAGTTTGGTGCATGCAGGTAGCATTCACCTCCTAGTAGGATGATTTCTTTGGATCATTTTAATGGGAAATTTCTTGAATGGTCCCAAAAGTCTCTCTATAAAACCCTTCCAATATCCCACCCTGATGATATTGGAAGGAGCGTTATTTTGGGAGATAAGTTAGAGAAGGATGGTGATCTCAACATCTGGATGTCAACTCTTACTTATTCCCTTATTTTCAACAAGGGAAATTATGCCTGGTGCTCATGTCCAGACCCTCTTGTTCATCCTTTCAGAGAATTAGTTTTGGTCCTCTACCAGGGCTGGGAGAGGCAAAGAAAAGAAATTGGGGGAAGCAATGAAGGGGTAGTGCCTTAAAGGTCTCTTTAAAAGCCGTTTCATGCTCTGGCCGGTTTGGATCAGTGGATAGAACGTCAGCCTGCGGACTCAAGGGTCCCAGGTTCAATTCCTGTCAAGGGCACATGCCTGGGACAAATGGTACATTCCAGCCATATAAGGCAGTCTCTGGAGGCTGCAACTTCCCACATAAGCTCCAGCCGTGGATGTGCATATGCTAGAACAAACCCTCAGCGCACATTCGGTTGGGGCTCGATCCCCAGTGCAGGGGCCTGCAGGAGGCAGCCGATCAATGATTCTCTCTCATCATTGATGTTTCTATCTCTCTCTCTCTCTCTCTCTCCCTTCCTCTCTGAAATAAATAAAAATAAATTAAAAATAAAATAAAAGCTGTTTCACATT
The DNA here is from genome assembly GCA_027563665.1 of Antrozous pallidus. Taxonomy (NCBI): domain Eukaryota; kingdom Metazoa; phylum Chordata; class Mammalia; order Chiroptera; family Vespertilionidae; genus Antrozous; species Antrozous pallidus. Next base: position 37,612,204 of record CM050521.1, read on the forward strand.
GCCCAGTCAGCGAGTGTTTACCTATGAACCAGGAAGTCATGGTTCAATTCCCAGTCAGGGCACATGTGCAGGAGGCAGCTGATCAATGATTCTCTCTCATCTTTGATGTTTCTGTCTCTCTTCCTTCATTTCTGAAATCAATAAAAATATAAAACATAAATAAAAGCTGTTACATGCTGGAGGCTAATTCTAGCAAGAAGTTCATCAACTTTTTAAATATATATATTTTTTTAATTGATTTTTTACAGAGAGGAAGGGAGAGGGATAGAGAACCAGAAACATTGATGAGAGAGAAACATTGGTCAGATGCCTCCTGCACACCCCCTAGTGGGGATGTGCCTGCAACCAAGGTACATGCCCTTGATCGGAATTGAATCTGGGACCCTTCACACCACAGACCAACGCTCCATCCACTGAGCCAAACTGGTTTCGGCTCATCAACCTTTTGATAAACTTCTTGCATTTATGACTGCCTCCAGCAGTTTCACAAATCCTATTTTAACCTGACCTTTACCCCATCTCCAAAGATGCCTGAAGTCTCTGGTACTAATTCCTGAGTCCTGATTGTGGTGGGGTGGAGTGCAAATCAAGTTTTTGCTCAGCTTTCCCCAGTACCAATTTTGGATGCAGCTTTCTAAATCAGTCATCATCTAGCCATTTGCTTTCAGGCTTCTGAAATCTAGTTGTTGTTGTCTCCTTGTCCATTCGTTTGAATGTCCCTTCACTCTTGTTTTAGTAAGATTTGGGGGAAGATCGGGTAAACACGTGTTCAATCTGCCACTGTTAAATCCATCATTCTTCATGCATTGTTTTGTTTGTTTTTAATTTTTTTACTGAATACATGCTCACTTCAGAAAATTCTGCAAAGTACCGAGAAATATGATTTTGGTATGGTTTTATCGAATATTTTTTCCCTTTTGTTTACATCCCTCCTTTCATGTTGTATTGACATTTTCCAATTCTACATCATTAACTTTCCCACCAAAACTTCCAACAGGCTTTAGCAATCTCCACCTTAAGCAAACAACTATAGAACTACGAACATTCTCAACTTTCTAGAACTTTTCCTCCTTGGTATCACACCGCTGGGTCTAGCCCAGGGCTGGCTTTGCAGCCCCCCTTGTGAGGGAGAAGACAGGTTACGGGCGTGTCTGGGCTCTGGTAACTGCAGATTCTCAGAACAACTCTGCTATCCAGAGGCCAGGCCTCTGGCTTCACACAGAGGTGTGAGATCAAGGCCAACCCCTGGAGCACGGTTCCTGTATCTTCTCCCCTCCTCCTTCCCGGTCCAGGCTCCAAGTGACTAGAGATGGTTAATGGGACAAATGGCACATTCCAGCCATACAAGGCAGCCTCTGGAAGCTCTAGTCGTGGATGTGCATGTGCCAGAACAAACCCTCAGAGCACATTAGGTTGGGGTTCTTTGCTTTTTAATTCTGGCCCCAGTCTGTAGGAGGTCCACCTGTGAATAGGGTAAGACAAGTGGACAGAGGAAGAGGAGCAATACTCTCATTCCAGTCCTTGCAACTAGATGCTAGAAGAGCAGCACCTGGACCACAAGAGCACACTGGAACATCAGGCTGGATTTTAGGATTTTAACCACAAATCACCTCTCCCATACTCTCATTCTTGGCCTTACAAGTCTTTTTTCCTATTTCTTCTACTCTAAATCTATTTCCATGCAGTTCTTGTTTTTGGATGTGACCAAACATTTCACATATACATATACATATATATATATATATATATATACACACACACATATATATACACACATATATATGTATATATATACATATATATATAGTTTTACTTTCCTCCAAGCAAAAGATCACTCTGTCACATTACCCCAACCCCACATTCTCATCTACTTTTAAATTTATCAATGTTGTCTGCCAGATTAATTCAGGACCAGCCACTCCCTTTGATTCAAATCTCCAGGCAAAGCTTGAGAGTAATGACACTGATTTCTCTGAAACATGCCATTGCTTATTTTTCCACAGGGTTCTGTCATTGCACTATGTTTCCTTTGCTCTTAGTCCATGGGGATAACATCCCTTCATGTTTCATCTTTGGAGCCTTAGGTCCTAGAATCAATGACATTTCCTCAAAATAAAACCTCACTGTTGGCCCCAAAGAGGTTACCTTCCACAATCACCAATGACGGTTGGGCATAAGGACAAAGACCTGATTCCACTGAAGACCTTCAAGGTCAGTCATGCAAGTCCGAAGGTAATTCCAAACTAGAAACTCCCAAAGTGAACTACACACCATGAAAGCACCACAGAGTAAGTGCGCAAGCTACTAATACCCAGTGTGGAAGGGACAACACCCCACAGAATGACAACAGCTGGTATTTCCTGGGCCATCACTATATGCGTCACCACACAGGCCCTACATTTAGTACCAGTCCTATTTAATAGATGAAGAAATGAGGCCTCCAAAAAGGCCGAGTAACTAAACTCACACTGCTGATAAGCAGACAAGCTGGGATTTAAACAAAGCCACACGGCCAGTCCTCTCTGCTGCCTCCACCTAACGCCTTGTATAGACACTGCCCTGCACATTGGAGGGTGTTTCTGCTTAAGTCACGTCTGTCCCTAGTCCACTGACCAGATATGGGGTCTGGACATGGCCCTTCTCCAGGGAACTCGAGCATGTGTGAGCACCCTGAAAAGTGACCATCTTTCTTTCAGTTCTTGTTTTGTTCCCTGTAGACTGAGGTGACACTCAGTTATGACAAAATTCCCTGAGACAAGGAACCCAACAGCAGACCTACTTTATCATTCTGGTGATCAAGGAGACCCCATCACCTGCAGAGGACCTCATTCCTGCACATAGCTGGCTAACATATCTGACCAGGGTTTACTCTGGATTGTAACTCTGAAAGACCCATAAGGCAGATCTCCGGGCTGCCTGGCAGCCACTCACCAGCACTAGGGTCTGCAGGTGGTTCACCTTCCTCTGAGTCTTCTTGCTCCTGCATGGTTGGCCTCTCTCCACGCTCCATCTGTGACATGAGGTCTGGTTTAGAAATTGCATAGTCTGGGAAGAAGGAAGGAAAGAAGATATAATATGGGTGAGGTTGCACTGGATGCTGCAAATGTGTCACCTGTGTGAGTGTGACACCAATAGCAGTTTCCATGATTTGCAGCTAACAATGTTGGAAAAGAAATGAGCCAAGTTTCTAGCCCTTTTCTTGGGATCCACTGTGTGTATGCATGTACACATGGATGTGTGTGTTAGCCATGTACTATGTCCTCCCATGCAGGGTCGGCAGTAGGGCTCCATCTGTCACCAACACAAACTGGCTCTTCTGTCATTGCCACACCTGTTGTTCAGGTTTTTCATGACAAAGGCACAAGATATTTAAGTTTTTATAAAGTACAAAACTATCCTGATAAACTCTAGAAGCCATAATATAAAATACTGGTAGATTTTCTTACATTAAAACAGCTTAAAGTTATTTGGAAATGAAGTTAAAAGATGAAGAAATATGGAGGAAATATCATTATATACACAAATTTGCCATATGTAAAGCAAATGGCTAATATCCATAATCCTATCTAATAAGACTAATATGCAAATTTGACTGTACCTTCGCTATACCCACAAGCCACACCCACCAACCACGCCCACCAGCCAATCAGGATAGTGGGCGTGGCCAAGGCAGCCCAGGCCTGTTGGGGCCTGTAGGGGTCTGGGGGAGTATAGCCAAGGTGGCCTGGGCCTGGAGTGGCCTGGGGGGGCATGTCCGAGGCAGCCTGGGCCCGGGGGCACGTGGGGGGGGGCGTGTCTGAGGAAGCCCAGGCCTGGGGGGGCCTGTAGGGGCCTGGGGTGTATGGCTGAGGTGGCCCGGGCCTGGGGGCACCTGGGGAGGCATGGCCTGAGCCTGGGGGGGTTTGGGGGCATGTCCAAGGCGGCCCGGGCCTGGGCGGGCAGTGCTAGCAGGGGGTGAGCTGGCTGGGGCTAAGGCCCTGGCCAGAGGGGTGGGGGGGGTGGGGCTGGGATGGAGCCAGCCATCTGCCCCATTGCAGGGCGATGGCTGGGTGCCCAAGGCCTAAAGCCTTGGCCAGAGGGCTCCCAGTATGTGTGAGAGGGCAGGTTGGGCTGGGGGATCACGCACCCCCAGTACACAGATTTCGTGCACCAGGCCCCTAGTTTTATATAAACAATCTCTATAATTCGTGAAAAATAAAAAAGCAAAGATAAGAATAGGTAATTCACAGAAGAATGCAAATGGCCAGTAAACACATGAAATGATAAACAAGTTCACTAATCATGTAAGAAATACAGATTAAGATAATGAGGTGTCATTTTTCACCCATCAGAAAAGACAAATATTTAAAATACAACATCAGTTGGGCCAGGGTGTGGAGAAAAGGCATTGTCACTCACCATTGCATAAACATACAGGGCCTCTGGAGGGCACTATAGCAGTGACAGTGATATTATTGTAAATGTGCACCCTCTTTACTCCAAAACCCACTTCTAGGAATCTATGCCACTGAAATACTCATAAGTACACAGACACACAGAGATGTTTTATGGCAACACTCTAACAGGGAGAAGACAGAATCCGGTGATGCCTATTAAATGCCCAGTGTTCATCTTTCCAAACAGGCTTATGAGTGTTGACATGAAAAGCTGTCTGTGATCTGCCATTAGGTGAAATGGGTAAAGGATCCCATTGGTGCAAACCACAAACTGCATGTGCATGAGTATAAGCATTGTGTGTCATGTTTGCATGTGCACAAAAAATATGGGAAACCATGCAGGCCAGTGGATTTGAGGTGGTTACCCTCTGGGGAGTGGTACTGGTAGGAGGATGGGCGATGCTCTTTATTATGTAAATCTAAATTGCTGATTTTTCACAATTATGAATGTACTTTTAAAAAGAAAAGAAAAAGCAAATTAAAAAGAGGAGTTATCTGATGAAGAGACATATATGTATGAAATCACCAACTCTAGCATGAATCAACATTTCTATACAATAATCCTATCTATCTAATAAGAGTATTATGCAAATTGACCATACCTCTGATCAAGCCACACCCACCAGCCAATCAGGAGCAAATAAACCCCAAACAAGATGGCTGCGGCCACTGAGAGCAGAAGGAAGGTTTGGGTTTCCCCGGCAATGGAGGAAATTGCTCCCCTGCCAGGATCGGGCCTAAACGGGCAGTCAGACATCCCTTGAGGACTCCTGATTAGAGAGGGTGCAGGCTGGGCTGGGAGACACCTCCTGCCTCCTCCGCCATGTACGAATTTCGTGCACCGGGCCTCTAGTGTATTTAACATTTGTAAACTTTTTTGTGTGCCCAAAAAGTTCTCCATATCAGAAAAAAAGGGTACATATGAAACTATAGTTGTCCTAGGTTTTCATCTTTAAATACTCTTATTTAATGAAGACAACAATAATCCCTAGACTTTGGGGTAAGAGAGAGTTCAGTGAAGCTGAGACTTCCTGATGGTGACCTAGGACCTCCCTGGATCACAGCCCCTCTCTACATAGGGGGATGGGAACCTAGGGGACATAAGCCCTCAACAGATGACAGTGTTCAGTCACCTGAACGGTAAGCAGGAGTGCTCACTTCTATCCCTAACTCTCTTATTGTGAGGAGTGAGGATTAAGTAATATGATTCTTGTGAAGCACCTCACATTTGCTTAGTAACAGTTTGCTGGACAAACTAATTTTAAAATATACATATAGGACCCAGGGGAAAACTAATATAATGAGGTGAGAGACCCCTGATATCTGAGTCAGCCTTCTCCCCTTGCCCCAGTGGCTCCTCCAGGACCACTTCTTGACCTGTCCTGATCTGGGATGCACTGATTTACTTAAGTATACGAGCACCTTTTTTTCCTACCTCTTGTGTTCTCTCACGTTCAGTTTCCCTTGCTCTCAACTACTGGTAGTACTGGAGTTCAGAAATCCTAATGGTTCCAAAAGAACCTCAAGCTTGTGTCAAGGCAGCCCCAGTGAGTGAAGCCCTCTCCTTACCCATGGAAACCAGAGACTCGTAGTTGCCCCTCATCACGTTCTTGTATAGCTCCTTCTGCCATTCGGACAGGTTCCCCCACTCCTGCTCCGAGAAATGGACAGCGACATCATCAAACGTGACAGGGACCTGAAACCACAGGACAAGCTCAGCTGGTACTCACTGGAGGGTTGTCACAGATCCTCGACTGCCAAATTCCAAGGAAGCAAATGGCCACAACCCCCGGGCCTGGTTCAAGAACCTCTTCTTGGGACCAGAGTGGGAAAGGCCCAAAGGAATGGTCCTGGGATACCACCAAGGAGTCTGACCAGGCTTGAACCCACTGTTCTGATACGAGTAAGGACCTTGTCTTGTCTGGTTCTTTTCTTCTCAACAGGATAACCCTCACTGTTGTAAAAAGCCTGTGTGCAGACCAGCAGCAAGAGCTAGAGAACTTGCTAGAAGTGCAGGCTCTCAGTGCCCAAGGTAAGCCCAATAACCAGATTCTGCTTTTTGTAAGCAACCCAGGTGACTCACATGCACAATAAAAGTGGACAAGTGCTGGCCTAGAGAATAGAGTCCAAGTTCTTTCCTAAAGGCTGGGAAAAGCGGCAGCAGCAAAGACTGTCAAGAAATCTGGTCCACATTCAAATTCTTACAGAATCTTCTGGAAAATAATATTAAAACCTAATGTTTGCCCTAGCTGGTTTGGCTCAGTGGATGGAGCGTTGGCCTGCGGACTGAAGGGTCCCTAGTTTGATTCTGGTCAAGGGCATATACCCAGGTTTTGGACTTAATCCCCAATAGGGGGCGTGCAGAAGGCAGCCAATCAATGATTCTCTCATCATTGATGCTTCTGTTTCCCTCCCTCCCTCCCCTGCCTTCCTCTCTGAAATCAATAAAAATATATTAAAAAAACAAAACAAAAACCTGATATTCTCTAGTGTTTTTAGGCTCCCTCTAGAAATCATATTATTACTAGCATTAACATGATTTATAAGTCAACTGGTAAAAATGTTGAGTTCAGCCTTGCTGTGTGTGGCTCAGCTAGTTAGTGCACCAGGGGGTTGAGGTGCGATTCCTGGCCTGGACACATGCGTAGGTTGCAGATTTGATTCCCGAGTCAGGGCAAATACGGGAAACAACCAATCAATGTTCCTCTCTCTAAAAATCAGTGAAAACATAGCCTCACAAGGATTGAGAGAAAAAAACGAAAAGCACTGAGCCTAACCAAGCCCCATATTATTTCCCAAGTTCTCCCTCCCAGTGGTGAATGGCTAACTCACACTCACGAGGACTGACTACATCTCTCTCTCTCACTGGGCCTTTGCTCTGTGTTCTGATGCTCTCACAGACTGAACATCCTTCTAAATCAACACTTCCTGATCACTAGGAGCCTCCTCTGAGCTACTAACCTATGCTTTTATCAACAGGAGAAATAATTTAAGGGTGGTGTTCCTGTTCTTAGTAAAACGATGCTGACAACCAACCAGATATCGTTATATTTTTTTCCTTTTCAACCATCGCTTTCCCTTTTCTTTTCTATTTAACTACATTCCTAAAAGATATTCTAATTCAGATCACTCTTGGGAGCCCAGTTGGGACAGGGTTACCTTGGGAACTTCTCCATTGTTGCCCGGGGGCAGCCGCAGGATCCAGAAATTTCTGTTTTTCAGCAGGTTCTCCATGTTCTCCAGCCGCCTCTGCAGCAGCCCGTACTCCTGCAGCAGGGTCCCCAGCACAACCCATTTGCTCTCCAAGTGGTTTGCAAACTCCACAGCCGTCTTCTCACAGTCAGCTATCTTCTTCTCATTTGTCCCTGTCCGTCCCTCCAGCGTCAGTAGCCGCATGGCCTGGGCCTCTAGTTTCCTCTCCACCGCCTGGACCGCAGCCCACACGGCCAAGCGGGTGATCTCCGCTGTCGGGAGTGGCGTGTCCTTCTGGGCCGCAGAAGAGATGTGGAAGGGGGTTTCCTTTTGGGAAACTGGGCTCTGGAGCAAGGGGTCCATGTCGGCCTCGGGAACCGTGGGGGAGAAGGGTAGGGGGTCTTTCTCAGGAACTTCAGGGGAGTGGAGTGAGGCTTCTTGGTGGTGGGCGGAGTGAGAGAGAAGTGAGACTTCTTGTTCAGCAGCACACGGGGGTGAATACTGGGTCTCTTCCTGGGAAGTCAGGGGACCCTGGAGCTGTGTCTCTTGCTCAGAGGCTGCAGGGTACAGGAGTGGGGGACCCTTCCGGAGGAGGTTGGGCATGCGGCTGGGGGTCTCTTGCTTGGGAGTGAGGGGTAAGGAGCCTTGCCGGGGAACAGAGGGAGACAAAGAAGGCATTTCTTTGGGGGGAAGAACACGGGATTGGAACAGGGCTTCTCGGGGGAGTCCAGAAGGGGCCTGCCGCGGCGTTTCTTCTGGCAGGACATTGGGGAATGACAGAGGGGATGAGCGTTGGGTCTCCATGTCCAGTTGCTGGACCTGTTCAAGGAAAGGGCAGGAGTAAAGGCCAGTCTACAGCTAGCAAAATAAATGCCAAAGACACACACATTAGTAGGGCACTGACAGCAACGTTTTGTGGATATGAATCTTCCTGAAAACCTAGCACTCAGACATCAATTACAAAACCATTAACAACAAATAGAAAATAGTTATGCCATCTTCTATTCATAGAGCCAGTTCCTTCTTCACAATATACTTTTCATGGGTACCATCTTAGGAATTGTAGTGTTGAAGAGGAGAAAGGGTTTTGGTCTTGAATTAGAACACTTGGCTCTCAGGCCTGTGCACATCTATTGCTGTCAATATCACTCTCCCTGTTCCCCACCTTGACACGGCTATGTTGAGAGAATTCTTCTGTTATCAGGGATGTGAAGCCAACATCTGCAAAATGAGGTCCCCATTTACCTGTCCAGACAACCAATAGCTTTACTGAAACTGAACAGAATCTCTCCTATAATGTTTGCCCATGTCCTCACCAACTTCCTTCAATGGATCTACCAAATGCCAATTCCTATGCACCAAATACTGGGGATCTTTAAAGTAACTGAAATCCGCTGAGACTGGTTTGGCTCAGTGGATAGAGCGTCAGACTGCGGACTGAAGGGTCCCGGGTTCAATTCCGGCAAGGGCATGTACCTTGGCTGCAGGCACATCCCTAGTGGGGGCGTGCAAGAGGCAGCTGATCGATGTCTCTCTCTCATCAATGTTTCTGACTTTCTATTCTTCTCCCTTCTGCTCTGTAAAAAAATCAATAAAATAACTGAAATCCCGCCAAACCAGTTTGGCTCAGTGGATAGAGCGTCGTCCTGCAGACTGAAAGGTCCCAGGTTCGATTCTGGTCAAGGGCATGTACCTTGGCTGCGGGCACATCCCCAGTTGGAGGTATGCAAGAGGCAGCTGATCGATGTTTCTCTCCCATCAATGTTTCTGACTTTCTATCCCTCTCCATTCCTCTCTGTGAAAAATCAATAAAATACATTTTTAAAAAAAATAAAGTAACTGAATCCCCATTTTCTTTGTTTAAAAATTAACATATCCCTTGTGTCCAGTCTGAGATAGAGTAATTGCTTAATAAATGGCTGCTGAATGAATAGTATAAACTGTTGAGTTATGAAAAAAATTAAGGTAAATAAAGTTCCTTCAGTCTTTTATCAAAGGTCATCTAAACCTATTTATACTTCTATCATCATCTTTCTTTTCTCTGTTCATTCATTCATTCACTTGTGAGTCACTTAACTAAGACACTATTACATTTTTAAGCCAAGGATGAAAGGCTTAAGACTATCCCGACAAGAGAATTTGAACGTAGAGTGATACACCTCCACAACTAACCAGAAAGACGTGACAGCTAGCCAGGAGATGCCTAACAATTACTCCACATTTATGTCCCATGAATTGTGTTAAACATTTCAAAGGGTTATCTCATTTAATCTTCATGAAACTCCATGAAACAGGGACTTCTAGAATTGTTGTCCACACTTTGCACATGAAGACGCTGAGGCAGAAGAGCCGAAGTAATGGCCCAAGGTCACAATCTGGCTCCTGCACCCAGGTCTCAGTTCACACTGCAGGTCACTTCCAGGCCTTATCAACAGAGGCGGCTGGTGGGTGCCCTCAATCCTTTTTACCTCTGCAACTCAGAAGCTTGGAGATTAAACAAAGATCTGTGGGAGGGTCTATGGTGGGGGAGGTGGATGGCCCTTCTGGAAGAGACATTTCCATTTAAAGCTGGGGTCAGGGACCCCTTTGAAAACCTAATGAAAGTTGCGGATTCTCCCCCTCAAAAAATGTACATGGGCACATACACAAAATTCTGCAAACATTTTCAAGGGGTTCCTAGACCCCAAAAGCTGAAGGCTGTCAACAACTAAGCCACCTCTCAACTCTTCACAGGTGAGAGCAAGACTGGAAGGCCCTCTGGGATGGGAACCTCAGACACAGGGAAAGTGACTAGCAAAATGCAACACAATAGACACATTATGGCCCCATCCTCAGAGGGAGGATTAGGGCATTTGCCTACAAGTAGTAGGAAGAAGGGAAAATCCCCTGGGGGCCAAGTTAGTCTCCCTGAGTAATTCAGGGGTTTAACCAAAACAATGAAAAGCCCAGTACATTAAATAAATCCAGCAGAGTAAGACATCTTTACCAACTAGCCTAATCAGAGCTCAAAGGAAAAATACAATTTCTTTGCTTTCTATTATTAGACTGTCTCTCTCCATTTCCGGATTTGGAAGACCATGGTGGGATGAGGGGGCCACAGGCGCATGTCCCCTCCCCTGCCCCCAAATTAAGCCTCTTGTTATCTTTCCATAATGGCTTTATATTACCTTAAGCAGAGAGAAGTGGCCTAAGAGAGGGATGTAAATATTATCTCTAAGATTAATAAGCTGTATTCTCCAACTGTAGGGGAGACAGAATTCTTCTGAACTGTATTGTATAGGATTTTTACCTTGTCCCTCCCTATCCCATGTCTCCTAAGTGAATGGAGTCTTTAGGATTCATGCCATGTTAGCAGAAAATAACATCACCGCACATGTCTGATTTATAAAGAAAGCGGTGCTGTTTTCTAGTATGACCCAGTGTGATTCCCCTAGAATTATACAGGGCCATGCAGATCTACGCCTGGAAGTAGACATTTCTAAATCTTCATTTTACGATATTTTACAAAGAGTTTTATTATCATTATTTAAGAACCGAGAGGCTCTTTGGAAAGCCATATATCCTGACCCCTTCCTGTGCACAACGGGAAACTGAGGCTCAGAGGCACAGACACCCGTGCAGCAATCCTCCCAGAACCGCTGCTGCACATCCAAGAGCAGGTCCACCGGGACATTTTCGGACAGATTTTTGTGTGACTGGCCACCCGAGGAGTCACACCAGACCCCAGACCCTTAGAAGCTCGTTCCCCAGACCCCATCCGTCTAGACACCCCAAGTTCGTCCTGGGGCCCTCCATCCGCAGGGGCTGGAGACCAAGACGCGGACGAGCCCGAGGGTCACACCACCTTCCCCTCCCCCTCTCCCCGCCCCGACCGCCCGTGACCGAGACGCTCCGCCGGGCGCTGCCGGCCCCCGGCCCGGCCGTCCCCCTCCCCCACCCCCGACGGGCCCAGGCCCGCGACCCAGGGGAGGCCGCCGCCAGAGCCGCCCCCATCCCGTCCAGGCCCGCAGCCCGGGAGGCAAGCGTTTCTGGGGACGCGGGCACCGAGCCGCGGTGACTCGCTACGTGACCTTGGGGCAGGTAGGGCAGGTCGCCGCCAGGTGTCTGCGCCTCAGTGTCTCCGCTCTGCGAAATGGGGAGAGCCGCGTCAGCGCCGCGCGAGGCTCCGCGGGGCCGAGCTCTGCGGAAAACGTGCGGCGGCAACCCCGACGGACGCAGCGCCGGCTCCGCAGGGAGCGAAGCGCGCCGCCCCGGCGCCCACCGGCGGCCCGCGTGCGTGCCAGGCCAGGCGCGTCCCCGCAGGCTCGCCCGGACGGCGGCCAGCTCCTCGGCCCCGCTCCGTCCCGCAGCGCCCCCCTCCCCGCGCCCCGTACAGGGGCGCGCGAGCCCTGCCCCCCCCTCCACCCCCGCAACGTCGCAGCGTCCCCCGTCCCTTACCGAGACCCCAGGCCGGGCCGCCGAGCCCGGGACGCGCAGGCCGTCCCCGGGGCCCCGAGTCCGCGTGTCCGTGCGCGCGCGGGCCGCCCTCACCGCTTCGGCCATGGCCCTGCGCGGTCCGGCCCGGCCCGGAGTCGCCGCCACCGCCGCCGCCGCGCGGCCCCCACGCAGGCCGGCCCCGGCCTCGCCTCGGGCGCCGCCCGCCCGCCCGGCCTTCCTCCCCCGCCCGGGCTCGCGCGGCCGTCGGGCCCGGCCTGCTCAGGGCGGGCGGGGACGGAGCGGCCGAGCCCGCCGGCGGCGTCGGAGCGGGGCGCGCGGCGGCGGGGCGGGCGGCCCGGCAGGCTGCGTCCGGCCTCGAGCTGGGCCCGGCCCTCAGCACCGGCCCCAGGCCCGGCGGCCCCTGTGCGGCCGCCGCTGCGACCCCGGCTGCGGCCCCGGCCCCGGCTGCGAGCTGCGCTGCCGTCCCGGCGCCTCTTCAGCAGGGGAGCTGCACCGCAGCTGCCATGTTGATACAAACTGCATCCTGGGAGGCATGTCCCTCTCAGGCCGTTTAAAGAGAAACACTCCGAGGCTCGTCGGAGGCTGCAGGAACCCAGACAGCTCCATCTACAGCCGGTAGGAGCGAACAGTGTCGAGCGAGCAGCCAGGCGGCGACGGACACGCCCTGAGCCCCGGGCCAGCCCGTCGTGCAGCCGGGGCCGAGCCGCCCGGGCTTTCCCCCCCTCGGACCCCGGCCTCTCACCTGGGGTCCTCGCCTGCCCGGCACCCTACGGCGAGACCGGGCGGCGGGAACGCAGAGGAGAAACAGGAGCGCGCAGCCCGGGCGACGTGGTGGGGTCTGGAGGCGGCTTGATTGGCTCCGACAGCCTTCCCCCCGCCGGATCCCCTGCTCCTCTCAAACCCAGAACCCTTTCAAACCTGCGCTCACAAAGGGATCTAAGAAGCCCGTCACACCAGAGACAGCCCCAGCGCATGTGACCAGCTCTGTGCAGCCCGGGTCCCAGGGACGCTCCGGGGAGCGGGCTGTGGTTCCAGGGGAGCCAGGGGGTTGGGTGTTGTTTGTGACCTGAAAGGACAGTCCGAGGACCACGGAGCGATGGGGCCAGCAGGGGCCAGGCCCGTCCTGGGGGAGGAAACTGAGGCCGAGTGGGAAGCAACTTGTTTACCGCGAGCTGCAGTCCAGGTCCCCTGCGTGAATGAATGCACCCCCCAAACCATGGTAGAGCTTGGAGTTGGCGACTCCTTTGCCCGGACAGGTTCACTCCCATATTTATGGAATATCTACCTACAAGGGAGCAAGAACTGGAGTTGAAATGAAGGGAAAAAAGAAAAAAGTATAGGCAGGCCTTTCGGTCACAAGTGATGAGAATCAACTGGAGCTAACTTAAGGGGGGGGGGGGTTAATGTTTATTCACCTAAGGGGACCCCAGGGAGGTCAGGTGTGGAGCCTGCATGAAAGGCAACAGGACTCTGTGTGCTATTGGCTCAGATCTCTCTTTAAACATGGAAGCTTATGGGAGAGAGAAGGCCAGTGCCACCCAGCCTTTTCCCTCCGCTTCCCGGAGAGCAGACTTAGCACTTGTCTTGCTGCGTTTCCTACCCTCTATCAATAAACAGTGCGTTCCATTCGCATTGGTATTTTACAGTTTTGTGTGGATGAAATTCGGTCTATATTTTGCTGAAATTTGCTCCTCCCCCTTCATTTGTCATGTTTCTAAGACACATTATGTTTAAACAAGCATATCTGGTTCGTTCATTTTAACCACTATATAGTATTGCATTGAGTAAGTTAACTCCAGTTTACTTTCAGTGGCCCGAGGGGAATGAAAACACCTGCTGCTGGGAACCTCTGCCTGCGTGTCTCTGGGCACCGTGACACAGTGGCTCTGGGAGAGACACTGCCGGACCCTGGGCGACAGGAGCACCTCCACCTTCCCCAGGCTCACCACACAGTCACCAGCCCTGGGTGGGGTCCTGTTTTCACATCTTTGCCAACACTCTCTGATTGTGGACCAGAAGCCTTGCCAGCACTATGACTGTGAAACGGTAGCTCGTGGCGCTCCTTGGTATCTATATTAGTATTTCCCCGGTCACTAAGAGAGCTGAAGACCTTTTCGTATTTACTAGGCATCCAGTTTCTTCCCCTGAATTTCCTCTTCATATTCTTTGTCAATATTTCTGTTGTGAAGTCTTTCTTATATGTTTATAGATGTTTATTGTTTTGTTTTTGTTAATCCTCATTGAGGATATTTTTCCATTGATTTTTAAAACATATATATTTTTTTGTTTTTTTACAGAGAGGAAGGGAGAGGGATAGAAAGTCAGAAAAATCCACAACAGAGAAACAGCGATCAGCTGCCTCTTGCACACCCCCTACTGGGGATGTGCCTGCAACTAAGGTACATGCCCTTAACCAGAATCGAACCTGCGACCTTTCAGTCCACAGGCTGATGCTCTATCCACTCAGCCAAACCAGTTTCAGCTCCATTGATTTTTAGAGAGGAAGAAGTGGGTGTGTGTGAGAGAGAGAAACCTTGATGTGAGAGAGACATATTGATTGGTTGTTTTCCACACGTGCCCCAACTAGAGCTGGGGATCAAACCTGCAACCTGTCCTTGACTGGGGATTGAACCCGAGATCCTTCCCTGTGCCAGCTGATGCTCTAATCACTTAACCACGTGGGCCAGAGAGAGTTATAGGTGTTTTATTTTTAAAAATATGTTTTTATTGATTTCAGAGAGGAAGAGATAAAAAAAAATCAGTGATGACAGAGACTCACTGATTGGCTGCCTCCTGCACACTCAAGGTTGGGGACTGAGCCCACACACAGGCTGGGTATGTGTCCTCACTGGGAACCAAACCGTCACCTCCTGGTTCATAGGTCGACGCTCAACCACTGACGTATACCGTCTGGGCTACAGGTGTGTGTTTTTTTAAATTCTGGATATTAATCTTATCATCAAATCCTTAATGTGATTTCTGATTCGACTGCATTTAACTCTACCATCTTACTAGTATTTTTCCATGGTTTCCAGATATTCAATAATTCCTCTCCCCTTTTTTGTCTGCTCTTAAATTACTTTATTTAGTTTTTTTAATCTACACAACTTTTATTAGAACTAAAAAGTGGACCTATCATAGCTTCAGGATACAGTCAGTATACATTATACACTGGCAATGAAAAATTAACAAATAAAAATTTAAAACATTATTTATAATAGCATCACCAAAATATTAAATAACTAGATATTAATATAATGAAATATGTGCAAAGGTCTTTGTATTGAAACTACAAATATAAGAATCTAAAACTATACAAATAGGATAAATACCATCAGTATAAGTTGGGAGACTCAATATGTTTAGATGTCTATTTTTCCTAAATTGATGATAAATTCAGCCCAATTTCAGTAAAAAAAATCTAGCTGACCTTTTTAAAATTTTAAATTTTTATAATTTAAAGTATTACATATGTCTCCTTTTTCTCCTATTGACCTCTTCCCAGCCGTTCCCACCCTCCAGCACATGCCCTCACCCCCCTACTGTCTGTGTCTATGGGTTATGCTTATTCTAGTATGCATGCTTACAAGTCCTTTGGTTTGTCTCTTACATCCCCCTCCACCCCTTGCCTTCCCTCTGAGATTAGACATTCTGTTTGATGCTTCTGTGGCTCTGGATCTATATTTGTTCATCAGTTTATGTTGTTCATTATGTTTCAGAAAGGAGTGAGATCATGTGATATTTATCTTTCTCAGACTGGCTTATTCACTTAGCATAATGCTCCCCATGCTATGGCGTATGGTAAGAGTTTCCTTCTTTTTTACAGCAACATAGTATTCCATTGTGTAGATGTGCTACAGTTTCTAATCCACTCATCTGCTGATGGGCATTTAGGCTGTTTCCAAATCTTAGCTGTGGTGAATTGTGCTGCTATGAACATTAGGGTAAATATGTCCTTTCTGATTGGTGTTTCTGCTTTCTTGGGATATATTTCTAGGAGTGGGATTACTGAGTCAAATGGGCGTTCTATTTTTAAATTATTATTTTAGTTTTTTTCCATATGTATTTTATTTTTACATGTAATAAACATTAATATTTCAAGAAAATGATTTTAAGTATAATAATGTTACATGCAAAAAACATTAATATTTCAAGGAAAATTATTTAAAATATTAGTATAATAAAGTT
The DNA here is from genome assembly GCA_027563665.1 of Antrozous pallidus. Taxonomy (NCBI): domain Eukaryota; kingdom Metazoa; phylum Chordata; class Mammalia; order Chiroptera; family Vespertilionidae; genus Antrozous; species Antrozous pallidus. The sequence goes on from CM050521.1 coordinate 37,628,457, forward strand.
ACATGCAATAAACATTACTTTAAGAAAAAAGATTTTAAATATAATATTACCAAAATAGTACTAGCATAGTATAATGTCACAAAAGTGTAGGAAATATTTAAAATCTGCAAATAAAAGGATTACTTATATCCTAAAATATTTTTTTCTCTGACTCTATTTTGGTTCATTAGTTTATGTTGTTCATTATATTCCACAAATGAATAAGATCATGTGATATTTATCTTTCTCTGAGTGGCTTATTTCTCTTAGCATAATTTTCTCCAGGCCCATCTATGATGTTGCAAATGGTAAGAGTTCCTTCTTTTTTACAGCAGCATGGTATTCCATCATATAGATGTACCAGTTTTTTAATTCCCTCATTTGCTGATGGGCACTTAGGCTGTTTCCAAATCTTAGCTATTGCAAGTTGTGCTGCTATAAACATAGGGGTGCATATTTCCTTTCTGATTGGTGTTTCTAGTTTCTTGGGATATATTGCTAGAAGTGGGATCACTGGGTCAAATGGGAGTTCCATTTTGAATTAATTTATTTAGTTTTTTTAAAGATTTTTAAATTGATTTTTAGAGAGGACGGGAGAGGGAGGGAGAGAGAGAAAGAAACATCGATGTGGGAGTGAAACAGCCATCAGCTTCTTCCTGCACACCTCTCACCGGGAGTTAAGCCTGAGACATGGACATGTGCCCTGATTGAGAATACAACTAACAACCTTCCTGTGCTGGGATGGCACCTCACCAAACGAGCCACACTGCCCAGGGCTTAAATTATTTTTAAAGTAATTCTAGTTATTTATTTATTTTTTTGCCATTCACTTATTACGTCTAATTTTCAATGATTGCCCTAAGTTTTACAATATACAACTTTAATTTTAACAGCCTACTTCACACAAATTCTACCACTTCATCTGTTGTGCATTAACCTTACAGCAGGTTATCCTCCACCCTTGTACTGGTGTTAGTTTACATTTGATGTTTCTTAGTGTTATAATTTGCATAATTATACACATGACCAAAAATCTGCTCCCAGCTATCTCAAGATTTTTCATGGTAGGTGTTGCACCAAAATTTATATTTAAATACAATAAAATCTAGCACTTTTCTTTTTAGGTTTTTAAAAAATGTCTGTCTCTTATTGTTTGTTTTCTTCCCTCCCCCAGTGCCTTAAGGATAGTCCTCAACATTTTATTATACAACCTGTGCAGTTTCCCTTCTTCACACATTTTTAATCTAGAACATTTTTTTAGCTTTTATTAAATTACATCTTTATTGAGATATAATTCAAGTAGCATAAGCCATCCATTTAAAGTGTACAATTCAGTGGTTTTAGTGTGTTCAAAGTTATGCAACCATCATCATATAACCTAATGTTTCTCACTAAAACTCAAAGTTTTAGTCAGTTTTATAATCTGACCATTTGTTTTTTACTAGAGAGCTTATTTTCTTCCCATTTATGGTGAATATAGATATATTTGAATTTTTCTATTTTATTTTGCTTCTTTTCTTTGCTTTTTTCCCTGTTTTCCTACTTCTATTAGATTAATCAAGTTTTCTTTTTTCATCTTTTCTCCCTCTGCTGTGAGTTTTGCTGCTTCTGTTCCTTTAGCAGCTATGATGAACATTTTGTTTATTTTTTAATATATTTTGTTTTTATTTTATTAAATATATTTTTATTGACTTTAGAGAGGAAGAGAGAGAGAGAGAGAGAGAGAGAGAGAGAGAGAGAGAGAGAGAGAGAGAAACATCAGTGATGAGAAGAGAATCATTGATCGGCTGCCTCCTGCAAGCCCCACACTGGGGTTAGAGCCTGCAGCCCAGGCATGTGCCCCTACCTGGAATTGAACTGTGACCTTCTGTTTCACAGGTCGATGCTCAACAACTGAGCCACACCGACTGGGCGCTATGATGAACATTTTAAGTATATTTGAGTTACAAAGTTTAAATGGAATTGATACATCTGCCCATCCCTTGAAATCACAAAGTCTATACAATGCTTTCATTGCCATCATGCTCCATCCTTCTTACATGTTATTGTTGTCTAGTATTTTAGTTCAATTTTGTTGTGTCCATCCAAATTTGTTTTTATTGTCTTATAAAGTCAACACAAGTTAAGGATTTACCCATGTTCATTAAATCTTTTTTGCTAACTAGTCTCCTTACGTTCTTTCTTCCCAAAGGATAGTCCTCAGTAGTTTTTCAGTGAATGGTACATTCTCAATTTTTGTTTTCTGAAAATTTGGTTTTGCTTGTATATGATAATTTGTGAGGGTATAAAATTGAGGTTATTTTCCCTCACCACTTTGTAGGTGTTAGTCCATTATCTTCTGACTTCGATTTTTTTATCATAGAAGTCTATTGTCAATCTAATAGCTTTTACCTTTTTAAAAAGTTTTTCTTTTAATTCTCATCCGAGGACATGTTTTCATTGATTATTATTTATTTTTTTAGAGAAAGGAAGTGAGAGAGAGAGAGAAACATCGATGTGAGATAAAAACATCCACAAGCCGCCTCCTGCATGTGCCCGATGGGGAATCAAACCTGACAGAATGAACCACAGGACAACACTCCAACCACCTGAGCCACCCACCCAGGGTTAATATCTTTTCCTTTAAAGTCAGTCATTTTCTCTTGAATTTGAGGATTTTATTTTGATGTCTTTTATAAATTTTTGAATATTGTCAGATATTCTTTATTTTCTTTTTAATAAGTTTTATTTAGATATAATTCACGCACATACAAGTCATCCATTTAAAATGTACAATTCAATAGTTTTTATTCACCAATATGTGCAACCATTAGCACAGTTCATTTTAGAAGAAACCCTGTATGTTTTAGTTATCCCTTATTATTTCAAAAAGAAACCCTGTATGTTTTAGTTATCCCTTCTCCTAATATTCTCCTTCACCACCAGGCCTATGCAATCATTAATATACTTTCTGTTTCTATCAATTTACTGATTGTGGACATTTGTATGAATGTAGTCAGATATCATGTGTCTTTTGTGATTAGCTCCTTTCACTTAGCATAATAGTTTCTAGGTCCATCCATGTTGTAGCGTGTATTAGTTCAAACATTTTTTTATGATCAAATAAGATTCCATCATATGGCTATACCACGTTTTATTTATCCATTTGTTAGTTGATGGACATTTGTGCTGTCTCCACCTTTTGTCTATTGTGGCTATTACTACTATGAACAGTCATGTACTTATATTTGCATACCTGCTTTCCAACCTCCAGTGCATGAAATTCATGTACCTGGGGAGGGTCACTTAGCCCAGATTGCAAGAGGGTGCAGGCCAGGCCAAGGGACCCCACTGGTGCACAATCAGGGCCGGGGAAGAACATAGGAGGTTGGCCAGCCATGGAGGGACTGTGGGAGGGCTCCATGGTGTGTTCAGCCTATCTTGCTCAGTCCTGATCAGCCAGACCCCAGAAACAAGCTAACCTACCAGTTGGAGCATCTGACCCGGTGGTCAGTGCACATCATAGTGACTGCCTGACTTTCTGCCCCCTTGTGGTCAGTGCATGTCATAGTGAGCGGTTGAGTGGCCTGAGCATAACCTTAGCATATTACGCTTTGATTGGTTGAATAGCCAACCCGATGACCGACCAGACACTTAGCATAATTAATTAGGCTTTATTTATTTTTCTGTGTAAATGTGATCAGTTCTTTTTTTTTGTCTAAAGTTTTATATATGTCTCCTTTTCCCCAATTGAACCCCCCACCCCAGCCATTCCCACCCTAGACAAGCCTCTGCCACCCCAGTGTCTGTGCCCCTTGGTTATACTAATATGTGTACAAGTCTTTTGGTTGCTCTCTAACTCCCCCACCTCCCCTGCCATTTGTCTCTGGATCTATTTTTGTTCATCAGAAATAGATTTTTGATGTTGGTCATTATATCCCACATCTGAGTAAGATCATGTGATATGTATCTTTCTCTGACTGGCTTATTTTGTTTAGTTAGCATAATGCTCTCCAGTTCCACCCATGCTGTTGCAAATGGTAAAAGTTCTTTTTTATAGCAGTGTAGTATTCCATTGTTTAAATGTATAGGCTTTTATTATATACTAGAGACCCGTTGCAGGAAGATTCCTGCAAGAATAGGGCTTCCTATGACCTGAACAAAGCTCCCTCCTTTCTCTGCTGCCTCACTCCCTTCTCCACTGCCTCACTCCCTCCCTTTTCCGCCATCCCACTTGCTTGCTTCTCCACAGCTCTGCTCCCTTCTTCAGTCCTTGGCTTCCTTCTACATTGTCTTCTGTGCCTGGATATGCAAATCAAGTGCCATCTTGGTTGGTGGACATGGCTGGTGGGCATGGCTTGTGGTTGTAGCAGAGGTGTGGTCAATTTGTATATTACTCTTTTATTAGATAGGACTAGAAGCCTGATGCATGAAAGTTGTGCATGATGCATGAAAGTTGTGCATGAGGGGGGTTGTCCCTCAGCCCAGTCTGCACCCTCTCCAATCTGGGACCCCTTGAGGGATGTCTGACTGCCCAGTGGGATAGGGCCTATACGGACAGTTGGACATCCCTCTTACAATCCAACTGTTCACCTGCCTGCTTTCCTGATTGCCCCTAACCACTTCTGCCTGACAGCCTGATCATCCCATAACCACTCCCCTGCCAGCCTGATTGATACCTAACTGCTCCCATGCCAGCCTGTTTGTCCCTAACTGTCCTCCCTTCCAGGTCTGGTCACCCCTAACTATCCTTCCCTGGAGGCCTGTTACTCCTAGCTGCTCTCCCCTGCAGGCCTGTTCACCCCTAACTACCCTCCCCTGCAGGCTTAATTGCCCACAACTGCCCTCCCCTGCTGGCCATCTTGTGGTGGCCATCTTGTGTCCACATGAGGGCAGGATCTTTGACCAGATGGGGGCAGCCCTCTTGTGTGTTGGAGTGATGGTCAATCTGCATATTACTCTTTCATTAGATAGGATAGAGGCCTAGAGCATGGGAGGGGGCCTAGCTGGTTTTCCTTGAAGGGTGTCCTGGATCAGGGTGGGGGTTCCCTTGGGGTGTGGGATGGCCTGAGAGGCCTGTGGTGGTTTGCAGGCCAGCCATGCCCCCGGGCGACCCAAGCAGAGGCTCTGGTATCTGGAATTGTGTATCTTTTACAATTGAAATTTTGTAGCCTGGAGCAGAGCCCATCCTTCTGCTTGCTCCATGGCAGTAGCCATTTCTGTTGCAATTTATGTATCTTCTATAACTAAAACTTTGTAGCCTGGAGTGGAGGCCTAGGCTGGCCAGGGCTGCAGAATCTTGGCTTCTTCCATTGCCAGGGGCAACCCTAGCCTCCTGCCTCTCTCCAGCTCTGTGGCTGCCACCATTTCTGTTGGAATTATGTATCTTCTATAATTGAAACTTTGTGGCATTGAGTGGAGGCCTAGGCCGGCAAGGGCAGACGGAAAGCTTGGCTTCCTCCATTGCCAGGTAAACCCAAGCCTCCCTCCTGCTCTCTGTGGCTGCAGCCATTTTGGTTGGGTTTATTTGCATATTTGCTACTGATTGGCTGGTGGGTATAGCAGAGGTGTAGTCAATTTGCATATTACTCTTTTATTAGATAGGAGGATTGCTGGATTGTGTGGCCACTATGTTTAATCATTAGAGGAACTGCCAGAATTCTAAAGTGGCTGCCATTTTTCATTTCCACCAGCTGTGTAGATGAGAAAATCTGATGAGATGTATGGTAGATGTGTGTAGTCTGTGCTCTTAACCTATGTTTCCATCCATCATTTTTCTGTGTCTTTCATTCTGTGTACTTTCCTCATTTATCATTCATTTGACTAATTCTTTTCAGCTGTGAGCTAGGTGTGCTGTTTATCCATCTCATTGAGTTTTTTAAATTTCAGTTGACTATGTTTTATTTTTAGAAATTCTGCTTTCAAATATTTCTTTATAATGGTAACTTGATTTTTCTTAAGATTTGGTGATTTGTATTTACAATGCCTTTCCATGCTTCTTCCACTTTCTGCTCTGTTAGTTTTATACCTTATGAAACTAATGATGTTTATGTTCTATTTTGGATTATATTGATATAAGTTCAACTTCCTGTGTGTGTGTGTATATGTGTGTGTGTATTTTCAGAAAAGAAGGGAGAAGGAGACAGAAACAGCAATGATGAGAGAGAATCATCAGCTGCCTCCTTCATGCCACCCACTGGGGATGGAGCCAGCAACCGTGGAATTGAATTGTAACCTGATTCATATGTTGATGCTCAACCACTGAACCACACAGGCCAGACTCAACTTCCTGTTTTTGTTTTTTCACCCTGCTGTTTGTTGTGTTCTCACTAATGGTGGACAGTTTCCTTCTGTGTTTAACATTTTAATTGTGAGCTTATATTGAGCCAGGTTTGTGGTCTGAATTGTGTGGTAGTTCCTCCTGTTTCTGAGTTCCCTTCAGGCAGAAACCTCTAGTGCTATCATTGGCCCAACTCCAGTTCTTATGTCAATTTATCAGCCCTGTGGGATATAAATTTGAATCCCAAACTCTGTGAAGCAATAGTTGTGGTTTTAGATTTTCAAGCAAGATACTGCCCCATCTACCATCATCACCAGAGCCCAGCTATGGAGTTATGCCACTCAGATCTCTAATCAAGAACTTATCATTCAGCTGCAGGAGTGATTCAGCTCACTGTTCCAGTTATTATTTTCCTTCAGAAAGTACTTTGGCTTTAAAAAAATGTTTTCATTGATTTTTTTAGAGAGAAGGAGAGAAACATCATTGATGTGAGAAACATTGATTGGCTGCTGAGCCATCCCAAACAGACAAAATGCCTTGGTTTTTTAAGGTAAAACCAGTTTTCTTGGCAGCCCCAGCCCTAAGTGGGTGTTCATAGGGCCTGGTCATTTCTGTCCAGCACAAGACTCCTCTACCAGGCAATATTTGCTCTAGAACCCTGTGTTCAGTTGGTTAAAACTTTGTCAGAGATGCTCATGTTCTGTTCCTGCTGCCTGAACCTACTTCCTTTCATTTTCTTTCACAAATGTATATCCTGTTCTGAGACTTTGCATGCAAAACCCTGCTTTCCCCCTTACCTTTCATAGTCATTATTCCCCAATAAACCTGTTGTACTTTTGTCTCATCATCTACTTCCTGAGGATACGTCTTTTGGTATTGGGATGCATTTTTACTAAACTGTGTATTTACTGAAGACAAAGCCTTCAAGGGACTATATTTGGAGGTTCCAACTCCTTACCCCACACCAGGTAGGAACAGCATCTCCTCGAATGTTTACAGTGGGTGTTTAGTTTTGTCATTTCTGGCACATGAGGATTTTCCTGTATTACTTTATATTTTAGCTCTATATTTAATATTGTTAGTTATATCCCATTTGGAACTTCCAAGTATTTATATCAGGAGTGTGTTCAGGGTATACAATCCATGATATGTGCATTTTTAAAACGTTTTTTGTAGAAAAGCAAGAATTTATTGACCCCACAAAAACATACTAGGGCAGTGAAACAAGGGCACAGAAGAAGCAATAGGAGAGCCTGCGCTGGGCTGCCTTAGCTCACTGGGAAGTCAGAGAAAAGGGGAAAAGGAGGCCTTGGAGACAGGTTTAGAAGATTAGCGTGGGATGAGTTGCTGCTGCCCATCGCTCCCCTGGTTGCAAGTCTTGTAGATCCCTTAGAGCAGCGGTTGCCAACCGATGGTCTGCAGACCACTGGTGGTCTGTGAGGTCTGAAAGGTTGGCAACCATTGCCTTTAGAGGTTAGGGGACACATGCCTAGGGGAGGGAGCACAGGGGGAAGGGAATGGCATGGCTGTGCTCCCTGGAGGGAGAACACCCATTTTTTACTTTTGACCAAATTTTTTAAAAGACAGAAATTGCATATATTTATTGTCTACTAGTAAATTGTGCTTTTAATATTTTTAAGGAATCATGTATAGATTGTACAATACTCAGGGTTTACAGGAGTTTGACAATTATACCAGATCAGGAACTTATTTTTATAGCTGTCAGGGAATAAAGCCTTCCTGTGGTCTCTGAGTCTATTGTCTCATTTTATACATACATCTTTATAGACATTTCCAGGGACATGTTATACACAAAGTCAGGGAGAGTCTAACAAGCTAACAGAAGGAGTCTGAGCAAGGGTCCACAAACATGGGAGGCATCAGTTCTACCTGCAGCCTGGGCACAGCTGGGGGACACTAAGCCGTGACCTGAGGGTAAGAAATACACCAGGTGGCTGGGGGCAAGGGAAAGGGAGACACTGAATGCAGACCCATGGAACAGCATGGCACTCAGGAGGGGCAGGCAATTCAGTTCACCTAGAGGGTGAGATGAAAGAGTTGTCCTGCCTGTGCTAAAATGCAAGCGCCTCTGCAAGTTGAAAGGGGTAGAGAGAGGCTCTCCTCTGGACTCTGCGGAGGAACCACCCAGCTGACATATATATATATAATTTTAATATATTTTGATTGATTTCAGAGAGGAAGGGAGAGGGAAAGATACAGGCATCAATGATGAGAATCACTGATCAGCTGCCTCCTACATGCCCCCTAGTGGGGATGGAGCCCACAACTGGCATGTGCCCTTGGCTGGAGTCGATCTTGGGACCCCTCAGTCCATAGGCTGACGCTCTATCCACTGAGCCAAACCAGCTAGGGCCCAGCTGACATCTTGATTTTAGCTCCATGAGACTCATTTTGGTCTCTGACCTCCAGAACTCTCGGGTAAGTCTATGTTGGCTTTAGCCACAAAGTCTGTGACAATTTGTTACAGCAGCAACAAGAAACTAACATAGGGATTACTGTGCTTGGCCTACTCAGGATGCTTCAGAGCAATGGATTCAGAGTGAGAGCTCCCAGGAGTTTGGAAAGTGTTGGGTCCCCGCCACTGGTGGTCTTCCTAACTACTGACTGGGAACCCCCTTTTGGATGTCTGAAACTCAACTCAGCATTCTCCCTCATCTAAACTCTCCTCCAATATTGTCTTGAAGAGTGCAGCTGAGCCAGAAGCTTCCAACTCATCCATCTAGTGAACCACTAAATGGTTGGGGGTTCTGCATGAAGTTTCCTGCATGCAGAGAACAGGGGCAAGAGGGAGAGAAGGCTTGAGGACTGGGAAGGGGACTGGTGGTAGAGATGAAAACATAACCGTTCCCTCCGGTTGGTGGGAATATGGACGTCAGCTTGGATCTAATGCCTTGGGGCGGACTTGACTCTGACACAACTACAGGCATTGCCTATCTTTTCCTCGCCTTGGCCAAGCCAGATGCAAAGAGAAAACATCCAGCATCAGCTTTGATGTTCTGCACTTTTTCTCCAGACCTTCCTGTCCTCATGTGCATCATATCAAATTACGTAAGACTAAATTACATAAACCGATTATCTTCTGAAGCAAAGTGACAGGATGTGTTTTGATTTTCCCTCCAAACGTCTCCAGAATCTTCCATTCATAGCTCTTAGGCACTGTCACTTCCCTGGATTCAAGGGACCAAGTGCCTGGGGAGCTGACCACACAACCTTAGGGGCCATGTTTAGAAGCATCAGCACCAGACATACAGATCTAAAAATGAAACTCACCAAACCACCTCAGTGCTGGTTAGGTTTTATTTTAACAGGGCATTTCCTCTTCATGTGTTTTTCAAAATATCAGTTATATCAATTAGAGGTGTAAACAGGTACAAAATATACAGTACAGAGAAACAATTTTCTTAACTAGTCTACTGCCTAACAAAAGTACACATGGGGGAGCTGAGTGAATAGCAGCCCTGGTCTCTCTGTCGGGGGATAAGGGATCCAGAGGCGGCTTCAAAAAAAAACAGGAATGATTACTTGGGGACAGCACTGTGGTAGAATTAAGAAACCTGGGGCCATGTCCAATTCCACTGTAAGGATGTCAGTAGAGGAGCATCGTCCATACCCAGCCTCTGGGACCTTGCTGGGAGTGCACACACCAGGAGGACTCCAGCTCAGCTAAAGCCTGAGGCCAGACGGTTTTGCTCATGCACATGTGGGACAAATCTTCTGAGGGCAAAAACAGTTTTCTTTCCCCAAACTGAACTTCTGGGAGGATAAGCCATGTCTAACTCGAGGCTTTTCCCAACTGCTGCCTCCCCCATTAGCCCAGCCCCATGGTGCAAGGCTGAGATGTATCCCCTTTTGAGTTATTTCTCATCTCTAACAAAAAGACTTGCCTTGCGTGTTTCACAAAGTCACAGTAACAATCAAATGAGATATGATGTGAAGAATTTTGACAATGAAAAAACACAACACAAAGGACACAGAAGCATTTTTGCTAGAGTGGAAAAAGCAGCTCCAGCTGGGGTTGGCAGCCCAGGAGTCTGATAGGGATGGCGGTAACAAGGAAACACAGTAGAGCCAGCACTGTTGGGGGGCCTTTGCAGGTAGAGAGGCAAGCTGACTGCTCTGGGGACGATTCCTTCTCCCTGTTGAGATGAGGCTGGAGTTCCACAGCACCCAGCTGGTCTCAGGTCCCAGGAGGCTGGGAGCCCCAGGCCAGCCCAGCCCCGGGCAGAGCAGGGTCTCAATTCCCCAGGACTTCGTGCTAAGACCATCTCATCCCTAGGAGTCAGTGGGGCCAGGGGAGGTCTGGTCCCAGTCCTTCCTCACCGTGTCTCCAGCCTTGCTGACCTTCAAGTCAGACTTGGTAAAGACATAGCCCACATAAACACGCTCCGGAAACCAAAAGTATACTAGAAAGTTTAAACTGGTACTACGACTATCAGCTTCTTCAAGAATTAAAAAAAGTTTTGTAATTAAATTACTTAAAATTCTATGGTGCTGTTTCGCAATCATAGAGTCTACTTTGTTTAGAGGTGGAAGCTATATTTGCTTGACAGTTTCTCTTCTTCCAGTGATCAATCAGTTCAGCAACTTGGGGATTTGGTCTCCCAGTCTCCACTCCTGCCTTTGTGTTGGCCGCCACCCCGAGGATATCTGCAAACGGGACTTTTTACACTCATGGCCCTCCAGGGTCAGAAGGCTGAGTCAACTCTGGCCATCCTGGGGTGCCTCACAGGTCCCCGCCCTCGGTGGGTCCCAGGACACTCAGGCCACAAGTCCAGTCGGTCACAAGGTCTGTGGAGGTTAAGGGTCCTTTGGAGACAGGGCTCTTGAACGGGTCCGGGGGAGCGGCTGGGAGGGGAGGCAGCGGCTGGCCCCGGGTTGGGCCCTTGGCCCCCGCTGCCGTGTGGTTGCGCTGGTGCTTGCGGAGGTGGTCCTTGCGGATGAAGCTCTTGCCGCAGACGGTGCAGGTGAAGGGCCGCACACCCGTGTGGGTTCGGTAGTGGTCGATGAGCTTGGAGCGCTCAGTGAAGCGCTTCTCGCACTCCGTGCAGGGGAAGGGCCGCTCACCCGTGTGCAGCATGCGGTGCCGGATCAGGTGAGCTGGCCGCGTGAAGCAGCGCCCACACTCGCCGCACCGCAGGGCGCTTCCATCCCGTGCAGCCCCTGACGCCCCAGCCGCCCCATCAGGCACCTGCCCGCAGCTGCGCTGGTGTGCGCTCAGGCTCACCTGTAGCTGGAAGCTCTTCCCACATGTGGCGCAAGTGAAGGGCCGTCCCCCAGGAGATGCGGCCGGGTGCTTCTTCAAGCCAGGCTTGTGGCCAAAGCCTTTGGTCCGGCCAGGGTATTTACAGGGGTCACTGAAGGGTCTCGGGGCCTGGCTTGGGTCCAGCACAGCCTCTCCGTTATCAGGGGAGGAATAGGGCAGCCCCTCAGGCCCAGTCCTTGGGTTCAGACCCACAGGAGGTTTACACCTGAAATTCCAGCCCCACCGGACTCCCCCAAGGAGCCAGTCCGCTGGTGGGGTCTCGTCCTGGGCCATGGCGGGGCTGGGGTCTCCCAGGTCCCGTTCAGGCCGGGTGGGCTCTCTGAGCCCCAGCACAGGGTCTTGGCTGGGGAAGGAGCTGCCCTGGCTCTCCCAGGCGCCTTCCTGGACAGGACTAGGGAAAAACCTTGTGGCTTGGCCTGGTCCAAATAGGGTCCCGTGGGCCTCTAGGTCAGTAGGGTGCACTGGTGTGGCCACCACCTCCTCTTCCTGGACTTCAGTTTTTATCACAATTTTTACATCTGCTGAGAAAGACAGAAAGACCAGATATCATTCTGTCCCCTCCTGGGCTTAGAGCGATTATCTGATACTTTCATCACCTGGAGATTCAGCAGTTCCGCCCCTACCAGCACACGGACCCCTGCTTTCCAGCTCAGCAGAGCGCCCCCAGGTGGTCATGAGGCTGCTTTTCAAACCCCATGTGAGGACACCCTTGTACTAGTACTTTCATTGAAAGTACTGTTTACCGGTTTCCATTTCTACTTTGGCTGTTAAGGCTAATCAAGAATTTATCTTGAGGAAGGGACTCTGACCGCCGGTGGCAATGTACCGAGGGGCAAAGGCACCAGGTTGGGGATCATCTGAGGTGGCTCTGTGGCTTCCCACAGACCAGCTGTGGGGCTGCAGGATGATTTTTTTTTAAATCCTCACCTCAGGATATATTTGTATTGATTTAGAGAGACAAACATCAATGTGTGAAAGAAACATTGATCCACTGCCCTTTGTACCTGCCCTAAGGATCAAACCCACAACCTAGGTATGTACCCTTACTGGAAATCAAACCCATAACCTTTTTTTAAAATATGGGTGGTGTACCTGATGATGCTCCAACTACCTGAGCCACCTGCACATCTGTGAACACCCTAGTCATAGGGCTGTATGAGGGTTACCAGGCAATATGTCTGAAGACACCTTGCATGCGATTTGGCATGCAGCAAGCATTCAATAAATGTGGCCAGCTAGCTAATAATAAAAATATCAGTAAAACAGTAAAAATGTGAGTTGATGTAAATGTATTTTAATTTCATTTCCTGAAGTTTTGTATCAGGGATCTGGGCTTTTAGCACATTTTTGGAGTGCTAAAATATAAAGCAACAGATAATAGGCCTACAAAATAGAAATAAATAGAAAAATAACACATAAATTTGGAAGTCTTCTTCCCAATTCTGGCCTTTAGATACCTGTCTTTGGTAGTGCCAATATCTAAGAAGTGCTTCTTGTTTGTTTTTTCTTTGCCAGAGAGGAGTGGAGACAGGTTCTGAGCCTGGGCAGGAGGTGCATCCTCTCAAGAGGATGAGCACTGACTGGTTAACGTGAGAAAAGAATGGTTGGAAATATGGGGATGCTCAAGGCAGGCTGTCTAAGCCTAAGAATCTGGACAGAGATAAAAGACCGCTGAGTCCTAACATCACAGATACCTAAATACCTTTTGGCTGAAAGGTCAGAGCAGTTCATCAATAAGAAGGAGCCCAGGGCTTAGGCAGCCCGCTGGGCAGACGTGAGTCTTTCCCACCCGCTCTCTGCCACCTGTACCTTCTGTGGAGGCCGCCGTGTTGAGTTTTAGGGTCCCGTCTGAACATGCGGAGGAAGGGTGGTGGGGAGGGAGATCTGCCTGCCAGGAAGTAGGTGGGATAGTGGTTGAGAAGTTGGAGTGGACGCCTGCAATGAAGAGATCAGAGCCCGTGGGTTAGAGAACAGAAGCAGCAGGAAAACCCCACAGGATAAGAACAGACCCTGAGACCCCATCCCAGGCATGCTCCTGAACCCAGTCAGTGACCTCTTGGAGGCTCACAGGTCACCGACTTATTTCAGATAGCCCCTCCTTAATATAAGGCAACAGGTGCCTTAAATGCCCAATGCAGGGGGCAAAAAAAGTGAAGCTGATAAAATGAGACAGAGAAATACTAGGGCAAGAGCTTCACCAAACCCAGAGGTGCCCAAGGCGTCCTTTAGTGCAGGTCCTGTCATAAAGTGAGGAAACTTCTAAGCTAGTCAGGCCAGATGTTTGAGAGCCCATAGTTCCTATGATGGGGCTTCCAGGAATTCCTTACCCCAAGGCCTGCCCTGGCCTTGCCTCTCATTCCTGGTAACTGTTCCCAGTCTGAGCCACTCACCGGAAGCAGCATCTGTAGAGACATCTCCTGCTCCGGAATCCAGCTGGCTGAGGCCCCATGGCTCCTCCCCGATATCTGGCTGTCCTGCTGCCCATGCTTCTACCCCCAGAGCCTGCTGCTCCTGGAGCTGGAGCTCGCCCTCTTGCTTGATCTGCATTAAGAGGTCCGGGGCAGGAACCGGGGCTCCGGAGCCTAAGAAAGGGAGAATGTGTGAGCACAGCTTCAGGGACCCCTGGTCCAGAGGTGGACACACATCCGGGCAAGAAAATGGACCTCTTAAAGGTCACACAGCATAAGAGCCTTGTAGGAAGGGAAAGAAGGACAAACAGGGCCTAGAAGGGCTCCTGAGCAAAGCATGGCATTGAGCACATGGCACTGAGCACATGGGGTGCATGGGAAAGGATGAAGAGCACACCAACACATTCTCAGGGCTAGACCACTGGTCCATGGGAAAGACTGAGGCGCTCTGCGGTGGTCCTGCTCTCAAACACACAGAGGTATTTAAGCGAGCTTAAAGAAAAAGATCCTAGATATGACAATAAGGACAAACACAAGTGAAATCAAGAGTCTGAGTGGAAGCCAAGTGACCCAGGAAACTGCTGGGATAGGATGCAAGCCTTAAGGACTGGGGTTTGATGTCCCAGTGAGGCAAGAGCAGAGATCAGCTGCCTGCGTGAAGCCAGGCGCCATAAGGCTCTGTCCCAGCTGTGAGACAGGGACAGGAAAGCTCCATCTGAGGGGCCTAAAAGGAAGCTGCCTCTTGTCCAGGGCCACAGGTGAGAAAGTCACCCATAAGAAATCAGAATCCCATGCCCACACTGAATTCATACCACCCCTATGATGCAGAGACACTAACCTGCAAATTCACAGAAAGATTGACTGAGAACCACAGCAACCCAGGAGGCCCAGCACAGGTAAATGCAAACCTGTCCCACAAGGGTCCTTATTAAAAAACTAAACTCACAAACCAGAAGAGGAGCCAAATGACATGAGTTACTGCAGAATTCACTTCCAAGAACCACAGAAAAAATAAGCTGAGAGATACAGAAATATATCTAAAATATTCAAATAAATAAAGGAAGGAACAGAATCTCTAAGGCAAGAAAAAGAAACCATTTTTTAAAAGGCAGATTTGAAAAAGAACTAAATAACCCTAACCAGTTTGGCTCAGTGGGTAGAGCGTCAGCCTGCGGACTGAAGGGTCCCAGGTTCGATTCCGGTCAAGGGCATGTACCTTGGTTGCGGGCACATCCCCAGTAGGGGGTATACAAGAGGCAGCTGATCGATCTTTCTCTCTCATTGATGTTCTAGCTCTCTGTCCCTCTCTCTTCCACGCTGTAAAAAAATGCAATAAAAATGAAAAAAAAAGAACTATAAAATGAAAAAAGAAAATAACTATATTTATTTGATATTCTAGAAATGACAAAATAATGAAAAACACAATGGGTGACTTAAAAATAGACTGAACATAGCTAGAGAGAAGACTAGTGAGTTGGAAGATGGATCTGTGGAAGTAATCCACAGTACTCCATTGAGAGATTTAAAAAAAAGAAAGAAAAATAAGATACATGGAGTACAGAATGAGAAGTTTCCACACATGCTGGGAATCCAAGGAGAGAATAGAGAAATGAGTAAGGAGGAATACGTAAAGAAATAATGATTGCAAATATTCCCAAATTGAAGGCAACAAGCCCACAGTTTGAAAGGACACATCAATTCCTAAGTAGGAATTAAAAAAGATTAATCTTGACAATGTTCTATAAAATGGAATAACAGTAAAAACAACATCTTAAAATGTACCAAGGAGCCCGGCCATGTGGCTCAGTGGTTGAGCGTTGACCTATGAACCAGGAGGTCACCAGTTTGATTCCCGGTCAGGGCACATGCCCAGGTTGTGGGCTCAATCTCCAGTGGGGGTATGTGTGTGTGTGTGCAGGAGGCAATCAATCAATGATTCTCTCTCATCATTGATGTTTCTATCTATCCTTCTCCCTTCCTCTCTGAAATCAATAAAAATATATTTTTTTAAAAATGAGAAAAACCATGATGATTTGGGGAAAAAAAATTCTCCTGACTCATACATGATATGATTATCTCTTCAAAATATTTGAGAATCTTCAGATAATTAAAAACTTATTACCATTAATGAAAAATTTATCAAGATTCCTGGACAGAAATAACAATAAATGAAAGAAAATGGATTTTTGTAAACTACTAGAATTTGTTTTTTTAAATATTTATTGAGTTTTTATAGAGAGGAAGGGAGAGGGATAGAGAGTTAGAAACATCAATAGCTGCCTCCTGCACACCCTCTACTGGGGATGTGTCGTGTCCGCAACCAAAGTACATGCCCTTGACTGGAATCAAACCTGGGACCCTTCAATCTGCAGGCTGATGCTCTATCCACTGAGCCAAACCAGTCAGGTACACTACTAGAGTTTTAAGGGAGCCCATCAATGACCATTTTTCTTTCTGTTATGGATCATTTTGTTGTTTTTTTTTTTTTTTAATTTATTGGGATGACATTGGTTGATAAAATTATATAGGTTCAAGTTATACAATTCTGTAACATATCATCCAAGTCAAATCTCTTTCCATCACCATTCATCCCCCCTTTTATCCCCCTCCTCTGTCGTGAATTTTAACAGAGATGTAACAAAAGAGGGTAAACTATTTTTATCACTGATAATTGAGGATGCAGCTTTTATCTGTGGGTGAGAGGGGTTCTTATACTGACCCTACAATCAGGAAGCCACCTGCTAGACCATTTGGTCAGGCAGGCTGTCCCCAGCAGAGCAGCAGAGACCACCTGTTCCCTGGGACGGCCAGCTGCCCAACCCTTGCTCCCAAACTGTCCAACCACATATGTCCCTGGTGAGACCTCTGGTGGGGTGCCTAATGGGGCAGAGAGGGGAATGTTACATAACAGCCCCAGCTACACAAAAAAATGTACTGGGAAAGGAATGTTCTTGCCCCAAGCCCCCAGTCCATATGAACAACGAACAGAAAATGCAAGATAAGGAAGGTACCCATGATAATAGTGACAGAAAGAAGAAAGAAAGAAAAGAAAAGAAGAGAGAAGAAAAGAAAAGAAAAGAAAACAAACAAACCCAGGACTTTATCTAACAAAGAAATGTTCAAGACTTTTTTTGGAGAAAATCATAAAACTTCATCGAGGCATTACAGATGAATTATATGGAGGGATTTATAATATTCACAGATAACAAGCCTCAGTAAAGGGGCCAATTCTACCCAAAATGATTAATAGAATGAATACAACTCCAACCATAATCCCATCTGGATTTTCATGGAACTTAAGGTAATTTGAAAGTTTACCTGAAAGAGCACAGGGATAAAAGACCCAAAGTAAGAACTGGGGTCCCGACCCCCCACTGCCACAGAAATCCATTCCAGATGGATTCAGAACTTGAACAGGAAAGGCAAAACTTTTAGAAGAAAACATGAGATGATGTACACAACCTCGAGGTAGGGGAAATTTTCTTAATTTTTATGACATAAGCAGGAGAAACTATAAAGACTAATAAATCAAAGCATAATAAAATTAAAAGCATCTGTTCTTTAAAATATACCATAAATGATCTGTTCCAGTCACGAGGACGGTCCAGAGATGGGGGACACTGACGACACCTTGCCATGCTAGCAGTCAGCAGCTGTGCATGTCTGCAGGCAGCCCAGGACCAAACCAGAGAGGATGGATCTTGCATTGACACGATATGTCCACCATCTGGATACCATTGCTGACTTATACACATAATGAATTATTTGACACTGAAACTGGGACTCAGAAAAGTTGGACATTGAAACCGAGACTGAAACACTTTTTGTTCTTATACATTTATTTCTAGTATGCAGAGGCAAGATATTTTTGAAGAAAAGAAACAGGGGAGAGTGATTGATATAGAGGCAGGATGGCCTTGAACAGGCTGTCAAGCTACAGGGGGAGCCTTGGATGGATGGGAGGCAGATGCGGGGGGAGATCAACGGAAGGACTTGTATGCATGCATATGAACATAACCAATGAATGAAAGACACTGGGGCGGGGAGGGGGGGAAGCTGGGAATATGTGCTGGGGGGTGGGGGAGGCTGGGGGGAGGATAAGGGGGAGGGGGAAAGGAAAACATGTACTACTATTATACTGCAAAAAATCAATAAAAAATAATTAAAAAAAAAAAATATATACCATAAATGAAGAAATCATTAATACACATGCCTGACAAAAAGATTAATATTCAGAATGTGTAAAGAACTCTTACAAATCTAAGTAAAGAGAAGACAACTGAAAAGAAAAATGGACAAACAGGTATTTCATAAAAAAGGAAGAAGTGACCCATAAACAATATACAACATTCAATTTCATTAATCAGAAAAAACTACGTGTTAAACTACAAATTTTAACCATTTCACTCCCACCAGATGGGCAGAGGTTGAAATGTAAGGCGTTTCCAGGGCTGATGAGGGTGAGGTGCAGCGGGGCCCACCAGGCCCACGGCTGCGCACCAACTCAGAGAACTCTGGGACGTTACCTGGAAAAGTTGAACATGCATGTTTCCTATGACCCGGCACTTCCACTCTTAGTTCTCTACCTAGAGAAACTTTTACACATGCATAAGAATTTTCACAACAGTATTTTTCTTAAAAGCAAAAAAGTTAGAAACAACACAAACACCCATCAACAGCAGAAGGAATGCATTGAGTTACATCCACAAAATAGAAAGGGATAACGTGGCAAAAGTTGTGACAATGAATGAACTACAGCTATCCCACATAAACATGGATGACTCTTAAAAACATGTCAAATGAGAAAAGCAAGTTAAAGAATATATATGACCTTATTCCTATATATTTCAAAATCAGGCAAAAGTAAACATTATTTCAAAATATATAACATAGGAAATAAAAATGTAAAGAAAAGCAAGAGACCCATCATGTTTGTTTCGAATTTGTGTGTGTGTGTGTGTGTGTGTGTGTGTATCTGCAAGAGGAAGGAAGGGCCCTGGAACAAGAAAGAGACAATGAGCCGAGACCGGTTTGGCTCAATGGATAGAGCGTCGGACTGCGGACTGAAGGGTCCCGGGTTCGATTGCGGCAAGGGCATGTACCTTGGCTGCGGGCACATCCCCAGTAGGGGGCGTGCAAGAGGCAGCTGATCGATGTCTCTCTCTCATCGATGTTTCTGACTTTCTATCCCTCTCCCTTCCACTCTGTAAAAAATCAATAAAATATATTTTTTAAAAAAAAATAAATAAAAAATAAAAAATAAAAAAAAAGAAAGAGACAATGGGATCTTGGAAGGGTCTGGTGGTGATCTATTTCTTATACAGGGTGTTGTGAATATGGGGTTTTACTGTCTTTCTCTAAACTTTACCTGAATTTGCTCAGGATATAATTTTGTTTTATGTTATATAAAATACACAGTTAAATATATTTAAAAGAAACAGTTTATCCAATATAACACTGTTTATTTATTTATTTTTTTAATGTATTTTATTGATTTTTTTACAGAGCAGAAGGGAGAGGGATAGAAAGTCAGAAATATCCATGAGAGACATCGATCAGCTGCCTCTTGCACGCCCCCTACTGGGGGTGTGCTCACAGCCAAGGTACATGCCCTTGCCGGAATTGAACCCAGGACCCTTTAGTCCGCAGTCCAACGCTCTATCCACTGAGCCAAACCGGTCTCGGCATAACACTGTTTAAAATAAAAACTTTAGTGCCCGGCTGGCATGATTCAGTGATTGAGCATCGACTTATGAACCAGAATGTCACGGTTCAATCCCTAGTCAGGGCATATGCCTGGGTTGGGAGCTTGATCCCCAATATGGGGTGTGCAGGAAGCAGCCAATCAGAGATTCTCTCTCATCACTGATATTGCTCTCTTTCTCTCCCTCTCCCTTCCTCTCCGAAATCAATAAAAATATATATTAAAAAAAAACTTCCACAAAAAAACAACCCTTTAACTAGCAGGGAAGAAAACTTGTTTAAGCCAAGAGAATCTTCAAATCTATGGGGGGAAAATCATCCTTACTGCTGAAACTCTAGAGGCATCTATAGACAAGGATGCCAGCTAGCACCACCTCTATTCAACAAAGTCTTAGTCTGACTGCTAAGCAGAAAAATAAAGTTACAGACATTTTAAAAAGTGTTATCTGTGAAGGGTACCATTGTCCACATCTAAGAGTATCTAAATAGACAAGTCATTATATCTAAAAAGAGAGTTGAGCAAAATTTATCTTTTATTAAATACAGAGCATGGCTGTTCACCTGTAATTACTACTTAAAACATATTACTGATTTAAAAATCCCACTCGGAACATAGCTTGGCCAGTGTGGCTTAGTGTTCGGAGCATTGTCCTGTGCACTGATGGGCTGTGCGTTCAATTCCTGGTCAGGGCACATGCCTGAGGTGCAGACTCAGTCCCTGGTTGGGGCATGTACAAGAGGCAACTGATCCTTGTTTCTCTTACATAGATGTTTCTCTCTCTCTCCCTTCCTTCCTCTCTAAAATCAATAGAACATATCTTCAGGTGAGGATTGAAAATAAAAGTCCTGTTCAGAATACAAGTAACAACTCTGGGAAGAAAACTATAAAAACTTATTCAAGCACATAGAAGCCTTCAGGAGATAAGTCTTTCTATGGATAGAAGGACTCGGTGTTGGAATGAAGGTAATTCTCCAGAAATAAAATTAGAAAGTGCAATTCCTATCAAAATTTCCATATGATTTTTTGAGAACTTGCCATAAAGCTTCTGAAATTAATACAGAACAAAGGTCCAAGAATAGCCATGAAAAGTTTTGAAAAGAGGAAAGGCTCGGTGTCTCCTAGAATCTGGCTTCCTCGGAAGCTCTAATAGTCCCGTGTGGGTGCAGAGATAGGCAGAGAACAAGAAACAGGACAGAGCCTAGAAACTGCACCTGCCCACATGCAAACCTGGCTCCTGATGGAACTGGTATCACAAATCATCACAGAAAAGAGAATGTTCAGCAAACTTTCTGGGAAAATCAGACATCCTTGTGGGGGAAATTTTTTTAATTTTCCCTTGCAATCTAAACAAATATTAATTCTAGATGGATTAAAGACTTAAATGTGAAAAAGCAAAACTTTAAAAGTTTAATAAGAAATAATGAAGGATGTCTTTCTGAACTGTGGAGAGTCAGGGAAGAGTATCTTTTTTTTTTTTTTAAGTATTTTTGTTGATTTCAGAGATGAAGGGAGAGGGAGAGAGTAATAGAAACATCAATGAGAGAGAATCACTGATCTGTTGCCTCCTGCACACACGCTACTGGGGATCAAGCCCACAACCTGGGCACGTGCCCTTGACTGGAATTGAACCTGGAACCCTTCAGTCCACAGGCTGACGCTCTGTCCACTGAGCCAAACCAGCTAGGGCAGGGAAAGATATCTTAAGACAGAAAAGCAGGGATTATAAAGGAAAAGACTGATATGCTGACTCTACCCCAAATGAAAACTTCTATGTGCAAACTATACAGTGAAAAGACCAGTCACAGAGTGGGAGAAAGTATCTGCAATGCAAAGAAAGGGTTCATGTGTAGAACCTACAGAAAGAAGTCCTGAATCAGTAAGAAAAAAATAACAACAGTAGGAAAACAGAGAAAGACATTTCACTGGAGAAGAAACAAAATAAACCTATGAAAAGGATGCTCAGCTTCAAATGCCAATTAAAACAAGATATGATTTCAACCGCACCAGACAAAAATCTAACTCTGAAAAGTGGGCACAAATTTAAGAAAACAGGTGCTTCCAAAGTGCGGGCAGCAGTACAAGCTCGTGTGCCCATGGAGAGCACCAGGAGCACAGAGGGGTGCAGACCAGCATGCCCTGTGATGCAGGGTCCACCCCTCAGTCTAGTCCCTGTGGAGACAACAGCTGTGGATACAAAGAAGCATGTTCTAGAATGTTCACTGTGGCACCGCATGTAAGAGAAAAATCAGAGAGCTCAATGGAAGGATGGAAGATAAATTATAATACAGTTGCTTTTGGAATATGAAGCTTCTGTGAAAATGAATGAACATCTATATGCATCAAGAAAAATAAATTTGAAATACAGAATACTGAGTGGTAAATATATGATATTTTTATAATTTTTCAAAATATATATTACAGATTAGTTGTGCCTATGTATGTACATAATAGACATTTTTAAATGTAGTTTTGGAAGATACATTTACCAGGGGACAAATAAGACTGAGATCTAAAAAGGAATTTAAATTGCATCAGAAATGTTTTTTGCACACACATTCTTTAAATTAAGAAATGCAGTATACAGTCAACAAGTATTTACTGAATTCCTACTCTGTGCCAGGCAGTATTCTAGATGCCCAGATGATTATATGAGCAAAACAGATCAAACTTCTTATTTTCTTGAAGTTTACATGCTAATAGGGGGGAAGGGGAGAGAGACTACATAAACCCATAAACAAACATAAAATACATTTAATAATCTATAGGTATAAAATGTAATAATAGACGATGGTATCTGTCATGACACAAAGCAGGAAAGGGAGGCTGGAACTCTCAGGCGGGCAGTGGGCTGAACCTCCAAGGGGGTGATTAGGGAAAGTCACATTTAAGCAGAAACCCCAAGGAGGGAATGAATTGAGCAGGAAAACATATGAAGAGCCTTCCCGGCAGAGGACACAAGTGCAAATTCTCGGGGATTGGTGCCTAGAGCGCTGGGGGAACAGCAAGAACGATGGTTAGGTCAGAAAGAGCAACAGGACACAGCAAAGGAGAAGTAGTGTGTGAGTTGGGGGGATGTCCTGTCAGGCAAAGTGCATCTAGGAAGTGAGGGATCAATAGTGGCAAGTCACCAACAGGGCAGGTAGGGTGATGGACTGTTAGCACCATGGAGGTCCGGTG
This sequence comes from Antrozous pallidus, assembly GCA_027563665.1. NCBI lineage: Eukaryota > Metazoa > Chordata > Mammalia > Chiroptera > Vespertilionidae > Antrozous > Antrozous pallidus. The sequence continues at coordinate 37,651,268 of CM050521.1, forward strand.
GCCTTGACAGGAGAAAATGAAGGGGCTAGGTGGTGGGAAGACAGGGTGGAGGCAGCAGGGAGTGTGGGGCAGAGAAGTGGGGCAGGGACTTTGGGGAATGAGCAGGGGCACATGCTGGTGGGGATGAGGGAGGCAGGTAAGAAGAACTGGGCCGCAGTCCTTGAGAAGGTGGCCTGGAATGACTGCCCAGTGGAGGAGGGTCTCTGACCACAGAGTTGACAGTCTGTCACAGTCACAGGAGTCAACAGAGCTGGGCACAGATGCAGGCAGATGGGAAGGTGGGGTATTAAGGACTGTAACAGTGTTTTGCTTTGTTCCTCAATTAAATAGTGTATTTTCATATAAAAACTATTCTAAACAGAATAGTTTAGAAGGTGACGATTTGGCCTTCATGGGTCACAGCTGGTCAACCTCTGGACTCTTGAATGAATGGACTAAGGAGATATGCCAACTGCACTCTGAATCCTGGGTGAGAAATGGTGAGCACAATGGGCCTTTCTCCAGCCACATGTGGCTGCTAGGGAGCTGATGCAGAATGGCAGACAGGTTAAACCAGGATTATGATTTTGCCAGATGAATACAAGGAAAAAAGGAGGGGCGAGGGAGCTGAGGATGTGTGCAAGGGAATGATGATGGTGGGCTCAGAACCCAGGCTGGGTGAAGATGGAAACGTGGCCAGGTGGGCGGTGAAAAAGCAGCAGGCCCAGAGGCTCTCGGGAACCGGAGGACAGGGAGGGCGCGCTGAGATCGAGGCGATGGAAGAGGTACACTGCTGTTGCCAACAGTCAAGGAAATGACCATGGAGTGGATGGCAGAGAGGGAGTGCAGGATGCGGGGCTAAGGAACAGAGAGGTCATGCTCAAAGGACCACTCTCGTGAGAATGCCATTGTTAAGAATGATGGCAGGAGCAGAGAAGAGTGAGGGAGGTCTGCAGAACGCAGTGGAGATACAGGAAGCATGTAATTCAAGGGGGCAAGAGGGGGAGAGCCTGGTACAAAGCAGCCCCTGCCAAGTCGGGGGTGGAGAGATATGGGAAAGGGGAAGCTGCAGAGGACATCGTGCCCCCAGGGACCCAGGTCTCATCTGAGAAAGGATGGTGAGGCAGAGCCACTCAGGAAGAGCCTGAGGGTTGGAGGTCTTGCTGAGGACTGAGTTCCACAAAGCGCAGCAGAGTTAGAGCTGGAGAGAAGTTGGAGAGGAGGTCTGACAGGGGCTGCACCAAGCCCAGAGGAGATGAGTGAGTGGGTCTGGTTTTGGACAAGGGTGGGTGGGGATTAAGGCCATACACAATTCTCGATGACAGGCTCAAGGCATAAAATAGAAGTCAGGGCATGTGGGGGTCTTACCAGCAGCCACCATATTCCCAGGTCACTCTTATTAACAATGGTATAGAAACCATTCATGTTATAAATGTAATAAAACAAGCCCACTGTGAACCTCCCACCCAGACTAAGAAACTGCAAGATCCTGTGTCATATCATAACCCTTTTCTTCTTGTCCTCTAGCTTTCAGGCTGTCCTAGGCACCTGAACAGGCGAATGCTTAGACCACTGACGGTGTGACCACTTCTGTACACCATCTGCCCTTGGAAAAGTGAAAGTGTAATTGCGATGAAACAGCAAACACAGCAGACACATTTCAGTCACCACAAATTCACACAAGACTCTTTAGTCACTACAAATTCACACAGCAAGACTCCACTGCCTTCTGTAGACCTCCCTCACTCATCTCTGCTCCTGCCATCATTCTTGGTGAACAGAAGAAAGGGAAGCCCAGGCATGGGGGACAGACGAGGAGGAGGCGGGTCTCCCTGGTCAAGGGACAGACTGTCATTTACCCTACAGCCCCGCCAGGCTTCACTTCCGTCATGTGGCTTGACTCACACATCCACCTATCCCAAAGGTACTGACTGGCTCCAGGAAAATCTGAGACAGCGATACCTGGTGTTCAGATTCTACTTAAGTCAATCTGTGGTTCTAAATCATAGCAAACGTGTGGTTAATATGTGGCTAATGGGTTAATGTTCTGTGACAACTAATGAATCTCAATGAGATGTGGTTCTTGGATGGAGGAGAGGCTGACTCTTCATGAAACTAAATGTTGTCTTTAATAGACAGCTACCTTCCCTATCAATGTCCTTCCTTCACTTTTACTAATTCAGTGCCACTGGTTCTGTTTCTTTCCTAAAAGTCTGGGTTTGCTGTTTGTTTCCACGCTCGGACGTATTCCTAAGTGTTAGCTGAATGGGGTATAAATCATAACTCAACTACAAAACAAAACTTAAAAGGCCATGCACTCTCTGGCCTTTTACTTCTCTGTTTCCAACAGACGGCCTGGCGTTTCCCCGGCCCCCGCCTGCTCCTCACCTGGACTCGGGTCCACAGGAGCATCTGGAACCTTGGGGGCTGTGCGGCGCCAGCCACACGGCTCCTTCCCTTGGTCAGTTTGGGAGAGGACCTCGGGTTTGGAGATGGCATAGTCTGAGGAAAAACATAAAGGTTAGCTTTTGCCACGTGGTTCCATTCAGAGCTGGGGATAGGCAGCCTGGGAAACCCAGAATTGCCAAGAAACTAAATTTCCTGACTGACAAAGAGCAGGGTTCTCAACCACAAACAATCCTATTCCCAGGGAGACATCTTGGTTGTCAGAATAGAGCTGGAGGAGAGGCGCGCCTTGTGAGTGGAGACCAAGATACTGCCGCCCCACCACACAGAGTCATCTGGCCCCAAATGCCACAGTGCCTAGATGAAGAAACCCTGGCATAGTCTCCACATTAAGAAGTGATACGTTTCTGCAAACTGAAATATAACATCACACCTTAACCTACTTCATCCTCACTAAGGATGCTCACTGCCTCCAGTTCTGCGGTCACAGAAACAGCCTGAGAAGAAATAAACCCAGGAAGAGCTCAGCCCTTCGGAGGTATCACATGAGGAGAGGGGCAGCAGCCCCAAGGTCTGGGAGAGCAAAGTCTCGAGCACGAAGACAGCACTGGCTGCAAGAAACATGGTCTGGTCACATTCTCCATTGACCCAGAGGAGTGTCACAGTCAAGGCCACATCTCTCAGTATGAGAAAGCTAAAAGAGAAAGCCTTTCTCAAACGTGGGTGGATCAGACCCTGGAGCTCAGTGGGAGGCGCCTTCTCTAAGCCTCAGCAGGGGAATAGAAACAGCCATGCTCCATCCCTGGTTAGGGGAGGGGCCACCCCACCTCAGTCTGGTATCCTGTGAATTTCGACAGGTGGAAGGGACCTTACAACTCAATCACCCAGCACTCATCTTTAGGATGAAGAGAGATAACTCTTTGCCTGGTCAATGTTTCCAGTAATTTATATATCCTTGTGATAAAACCCACCAGCATGAAAAAGAGATCGAGGACTCCCCCAAATAATACTAAACAGAGAAATGACCATCAGGCCTTACCCAGGGAGACCAGTGTCTCGTAGTTGCCCCTCATCACGTGCTTGTACAGCTCCTTCTGCCATTCATCCAGCTGCTTGGAGAAAGAAACAGCCATGCCATCAAAAGTCATGGGCATCTGGAACCACAGGTGTCATGCACACCCTCCCACGTTTATAGGTCTGTCCGCCCCAGGTGCCCAGGTTACCTTGGGGGCTTCCCCCTTACTGCCCGGGGGCAGCCGCAGGACCCAGAAGTTCCTGTTCCTCAGCAGGTTCTCCATGTTCTCCAGCCGCCTCTGCAGCAGCCCGTACTCCTGCAGCAGGGTCCCCAGCACGGCCCACTTGCCCTCCAGCTGGTTCCCAAACTCCAAAGTTGTCTTCTCACAGTCGGCCAACTTCTTCTCGGCCATCCCTGTTCGACCTTCTAGGGAGAGCAAGCGGGCAGCCTGAGATTCGATCTTCCTCTCCATTGCCTGAATGGTAGCTGCCATTGTCCAGGGAGAAATCTTTCAGAAACAAAGAGAGACCAGCATTGATCATTCCACCAGTTGTGTTCTGTGAGCCCAAGCTGCCTTAGGTGTGGGGGAGCTAGAATAGGGGTGGGAACCCGTATGTGAAAGTGGGGATGCGCTGGGCCACATATGAAGTTTCAGTCTAATGATCACCTATTCTGGGTGTCTTACACATCACCAGAGTCTGGGTGGCTGCCGTCCCTCCAGGCCTCTGCAGCACGCCAAGCAGACCCTATGGTGGCATTCAGTGCCCTATAGTTATCTCCGGCACCTTCCTGTATTGCCTCTGAAGGCTGCACAGGCCCTTTTTTAACAGCACGGTGCATGGCCTACAGCAGGCACCCAGTGCAATTCTGCTAAACAAACATGACTGAGCATTGCTGGTGCTTTACTGGAGAAACGGTAAACTGCAGGTTTACTAGAGAACAGCCAGCACTTCCCATCATAGTCACACAAGAACCTCTACTGATGATGACCTAGCAAAAAAACAACCCAGCCGGTTCACTGAAACAGCACAAACAAGAGTGCTGCTCAACTGCTTTTTAAAGAAGCTTGTGTCTCTCTCGGGATAGAAAGTCAGAAACATCGATCAGCTGCCTCCTGCACACTCCCCACTGGGATGTGCCCGCAGCCAAGGCACATGCCTCTGACCGGAATCAAACCCGGGACCCTTCAGTCCACAGGCCAACGCTCTATCCACTGAGCCAAACCAGTTTTGGCTTGTGTCTCTTTTTAATAACATAAAAATCTAATGGTTAATTCCTCTCCTCATAGGACAACTGATTTGGTTCCCTACCCAGTTATCACCCCCCCAAAATTAAAAAATCACCATTATGGCAAATCTCCACCAGGCAAGTTAGGCTTTTTGCTATAACACAAGTCCCTGAGGCCCCTTGAGAATCTGACTTTTTCTTTACTGTTCCTACTTCTCCCAAGAGAATAATGGTCTTACATTCTTTTTTGTGTGTGTCAGACATTCTTATAGCTGCTCCAGGCTGTGACACATCTTACAGATTGGAGGGGAAGGTAAGACAATGCCATTAGGTTTGACTTTGGCATGTGCAGCAACATCCCACAGACGTGGAGCTTCCCCATGCCGTTGATTTTCTGTCTTTGGGAAGTCCACACAGTGGGTTGATTGACTGGCAGTTGGGGACACTGAGGAAAGGGAAGATTTTGCTTTGGGTGGGGGCTGGACCACCTGACTCAACCACAGGTCAGAGTCAGGGGAGGGGGGGGGTGTCCTCACTATTCATGCCTCTTCCTGGTGTGCCTGTTGCCTGAGTAACCACAGTACCTTACAACATTCTGGAAATGACTCCTAAACAAGTGGTAAGTGACTATTTGCAAAATAAAGAAGTGATTACTAGGAACCAATGTGGATTCACGCAGGGAAAGTCACTGAGCACTAGAACATGGGTGGACACCTCAGAAAAGTGACAGGAGAGTTTGAGCAGAGGAGGGAGAACCTGGCTGTTTGCAGGGAGGCTGGGCCAGATGACCTCTGACCTGAAGAAGAAAAAGAGCTCTGGCTGGGTCTCAGAGGAGGAGGAACTGGACAGGCAAAAAGCTGGATGTGTGTGGCACTCTTGCCATCCAGAGGCTGCAGGGACTGCACTGAGCTAGCACCTCTGCCCCCCCACCCACAATCTCCCGCCTGTCCCCATCATGATCTCAGCCTCTAAGAGTTCGCTCCAGAAGCTCCCCATCCACTGAGGTCCTACTCTCTCAGCCTCCAAATGCACTTGATGGCCATCATGACAATCTGCATTGCAGAAAGGGCCTGAGTAAATGCCTACAACGAGGCTCCCCACTTTCTTACCACTTTAACCAGGCCCTGTGTACAGCTTTCACACTACCTGGTGGGAGGTGGTGACTATTTCTGCTCAAGCCCAGCTCCTTATTAAATGGTGGCTGGACAATATCAGGGTGTTCCCAGACTCCTGCCAGGGAAGCCAAAACATCTATGCTTTAGAGAAGCTGGTAAGAGAACCCCAGATTCTTCAATAGCTCCTCACCCATGTGGTGGAAGCCCAGGCACTGGAACCCCTTCCAACTCTCCCTCAGCCTCCTCTCCTGCAGCTTTCCGATCAAAGCCACCTTTTTAAGGTGCAAGGACACCTTTCCGTTTCTTGAACATGCTAGCACTGCCTTCTCTCTCTGAGCCGGGAGCCATCCTCCCCACCTGAAATCCTAGCCTTCCCTGAGAGCCCAGCTCAAATCACAGAGGCTCAGGCCAGGAGGGGTGCGGACTGCAAGGGCAGCCTGTGCCCTCTCCTTCTCCCGCTCCCAAGCATGTTCTACGTCAATGCAGGACACACTCACCGGTTTTGCCCTATTACTGCCCGTGTTCATGCCTGGTGCCCCCCAAGCAGCGTGTTCCTGAACACAGAGCGACCTTGTCTTTTCACACACTTCCTAGCTGTGTGATTCTGGGCAAGTTAACTTCTCTAGGCCTCAGGTTTTCCTTTTGTACGACAGGGAGAGCGAGTACCTACCCTCCAGGCTTACTGTGAGGACAAAATCATGCCTAACAGGGCTGCTGCGGTGCCTGTTTCTACACACTGGGGCAGCTGTCTTCCGCCCGGACCCCAGAGAGCCGGGCACTCGGTACTGGGTGAATGCGGAATCCAAGCCGCTTCGGACACCTCCCAGGTGCCACCAGGCCGCTGGGGGGAGCTCCGGGGGTAGGGAACACAGGGCAGAGCGGTGGGCAGAGAAAGGAGATGCGGGGAGGGTGTGGGGGGCGCCCAGATGAAGGGGCCCGCGGGTGGGGCCGGGCAGGAAGCCGCGGTGGGCTCAGGAACTCGGCGCGGGGCCGCCTCCGGGGCGGGGACGACCGGTTCCACCCCGCTCGGGCTCATCCCGGAATGGGGGGCCCGCCCGGCGGGTGCCGAGGGTGCCGTAGGCCCCGGAGGACCCCGCGCCCCGCTCGCCGCAGCCCCAGGCCCGGCGGCCCGGCCCGGGCCCCGCAGCCCCTCCCCAAGGGCCTGCAGCGCCGTGTGCTGGGCCCGGCCCCGAGTCCGCGCGCGAGGGCCGTCCTTACCGGAGCCGCGGCCGCCTCGGCCATGGCCCTGCGCTGTCCGGCCCGGCCCGGAGGAAGTCGCCGCCGCCGCGCGGCCCGACGCAGGCCGGCTCAGGCCTCTCCGCAGGCGCCGCCCGCCCGCCCGGCCCGCCGTCCCCGTCCGCGGCGCGCGCTCCTCGCTGGCCGGCCCGCGCCGCTCCGTCCGCAGACGCGCCGCCGCCGTCAGCGCCCGGCCGGTCCACACTGCATCCTGGGAGCCGGCGCAGGCCCGTGAGGCTTCCTGGAGGCAGCGCAGCCGCACAGCCCCACCTGCAGCCCGAGCGCCGAACGGCAGGCGCCCGCCGCGCCCGCCCCGCCCCGCGGACCCCCGGCAGCCCCGCCCCCTCCCGCCCCCGGAAACGGCCGCGCGCGCGCGCGCTGAGTCACCGCGGGACCCCGCGCCCCACCTGCCGCTGGCCGCGTCTCGTGGGCGCGTCGGGCCTTGGACCCCGCGTCCCTAGGGTCTCGGTGACCGAGAGAATCGCCCCGCTCCGGGGACCTGCGGGGCTGTCCGCGCCTCCAGGGGACCCGCTACGTCGCACCTGCCGCTTTAGGTCCTGCCAGGCGCGTTGGGCTTCTTACTGTGTCGGGGTTTATTTGGCAGCTGCAGCTCATGTGTACCTTTGGTTTGAAATGGGAAAAATTCATCAATAGGAACGTAGTTCGGTAAACCCCGGTAGGCAGCTACTCAGAACTCTACCGTGTTTATTACCTACAAAAATATTTTTAATGGAATGATCAGTGGGAGGTAATATCATCATTTAAAATTATGTTGGCAAAGAACTTAGTATGGGAAGATGTTCCTGATATTTTAAGAGACGCCGGTCCAAGAAGAAATAAAACAAGAGACGCCAGTCTAGAATGGTCCTATTTTTATTTTTTTAAATGAGTATATGTGTATAAAATGACCAGGTTGGAAGCATGTAGTCTAAGGAGTCTATTTTGTAACAGTGAGACCTCAGGCCATTTTTGCACATTTTCTAACTTTTTCAAATTTAAAACATTTGTAATAATATTTTATAGTAGTTTGTAATAATAGTATTTTTAAACAAGAAGAGAAAAAGAAATAAACAGGAAAAACATAAAGTGGGGGGTGGAAGGTGCCTTTGAATGGGGCCCCCCTGTGGTCACAGGTTGCATTTCCTTTCCGTTTCCTTTACCTGTGGCTCCTTCCTGAAGAGGAACCTGCAGGAGGAAAAGTAACATGCTCCAGACTTCTGAGGGGTTCAGGTCAGCAGCAAGATCTTAACATGCCCTTGTTTTTCTCCTCATCCGCCTGGGCAGACCAAGGCAAAGCGGTCACCCAGATGTGTCTGTTGTGTATAAAAGTGCAGCCTTGCCCAGACCGGTTTGGCTCAGTGGATAGAGCGTCGGCCTGCAATCCCAGACTCGATTCCTGTCAAGGGCATGTAACTTGGTTGCCAGAACATCACCAGTGGGGTGTGTGCAGGAGGCAGCTGATTGGTGTTTCTCATCGATGTTTCTGGCTCCCTCTCCCTTCCTTTCTGTAAAAACAAAATAACCCCCCCCCCCCAAAAAAAAAAAAATATATATATATATATATATATATATATATATATATATATTTTTTATAAAGTACAGCCTCTTCAGTGTGTGTGTTTCCCTCACTGACATTGGCCTGGCTGTTTTCCTTTGCCCTCAGCTCCAGGGATTGCCACTCATGGTGCTGACAGAGACAGGGAAGGCCATGTGCGGGAGGGAGAAGAGATTAATCAGGAGAAGATTGCTCCAGCAGACTAATCAGGAGGTGAGAAAAGGTCTGACTAAATGTAGCTGGAGTGGGAACAGAAAGGAGCAGGCAGATCTGACGGCGTGTCAAGAATATGAAATGAGAAGTAACCAACTCCACATATTGTTTACGTGCAAAATACTCCAGGATAATGCAAAAGTACTGAGTCTGAAGGGAGGGAGTGTGTACTTGTGATAGAAATAAAGTGATCAGAAAGAAGAGCTAGTTTTCAGGGACGTAATTTTTTAAAAATTCAACTTTTGCTTTATGCCAGGGCCATTTTGGGGTAGAAATGACCTCTCCTAGCAGATTCTCAGGTTAGCGCCATCAGAGTCTCTGGGGTAAGCTTGTGAAGAACATGGGTTTCTGGATCCCATCCCAGATCGATTGAATCAGAATAGGAATGGGTCCTGAGTACTGTGGGGAAAACTTTCTTAAAAGAAGGTATTTTTTAAAAGTTTCTAATAGTGATTAAGATAGGGTGAGGCTCTGGTGCACAGCCAGGTTTGGGAAAGAATGACTCCCCCAACCTTCCACCTAAGGCAAGGATCCATGGCAGAGCAACCCTGGGAGATGGCCTTCCAGCCTCTGTTCGCAAAAAGAACAAAGACAACCCTGAACCCTTTGGATTGATATTTAAGACCTCCATGGTCTTTCCACCATTTCCAATTTTTTGCCCAGTCTGTGTCAGGCATGAGAATTTCCACTCTCATGCCTTTTATCATATCCTTTCCCCTCCTCTTATCCACCTGGAGCTGCCCCGCCCACCCCTGTCTGTCTTTCCCAGACCAGCTCATGCCCTAACTCCCACCAAGCCTTTCCACCCCAATCAAGCCTGCAGCCAACTCTGCCTTGGCCAAGCTCTTCACTTTTAATATTGGTACCATTCAGTTGGCATTTACAGAGAAATGTTAACACATGGAATAGTGTCCTAACTCATCTCATCTGTATATATGAAAGCCTAAGTGACTGTTAGGGCAGAACGATCAGAATGACTGGTCACTATGATGTGCACTGACCACTAGGGGGCACACTCAATGCAGGAGCTGCCCCCAGCCCATAGGCCCCAATCACTGATAGGGCCTGGCCAACCTCCAGTTCCCTCCCCCTGGCTAGCAGGCCTCCATTGCGGGTGGGGGGGTGGCAATGGATGTGGCCTCTTTCCCAGCGGGGCTGAGGGCTGGCTCCCTCCTCGGTACTGACCTCCCGGGTCCCTCCCCCTCCTCCTCTCCCTCTCCCTGACCGGCAGGTCCCAGGCTGGGATGGGGAACCAGGGGTAGGTGGCAGCAAACATGGGTGGCAAGGAAAGGAGGAGGGGGTGAGGCAGGAAGGTGGGGGACCACATGGTGGTGGTGGCACATGGGTGGGGAAGGAAGAAGGAGGCAGGAAAGTGAGGAACCTGATATGCCCTGATTGCCAGCTAGGCCTAGGGACCCCACCCATGCACATATTTCATGCACTGGGCCTCTAGTAGATTATAAATTTCTTGAGAACAGAGGTTATACCTTTTTTCTCTTCTCTCCCTATGGTGTCTGATATAGGGTATGACTGCAGAGCATAAAGTAATTACTTAGTACAAATCTTAATTAACTGTGATATGTGGTATGATCAACTGTGGTCCTAAGAATTTATCATGCTCCTTTGGTTTGTTTCACCTTTCTAGAAAAATCTAAGGTGGTGGTCACAGAGGGCTGCAGCTCACCCAGAGAAGCCTGGGGAACAAGCTGGTGAACATGAACCCCATTTTCTTCTCTGGGCCTGGGCTCTCCAGGGCAGAAGTGAGGTCATCTTGCCAGATGAGGAGTACAGATTCTTAGCTGGGTCTTATTTCTAGCAAACTCAAGTAGAAGCCCTGGTATCTGGGAATTATTTACCTTCTAATATTGAAAATTTGTAGCCTGGAATGGAGCCAAGCCTTCTGCTCGCTCCATGGCGGCAGCCATTTCTGTTGGAATTTATTTACCTTCTATAATTGAAACTTTATAGCCTGGAGTGGAGGCCTAGACCAGCCAGGGCTGCAGAAACTTGGCTTCCTCCATCACCAGGGGCAACCTTAGCCTCTGCTCTCTCCAGCTCCATGGCTGCAGCCATTTCTGTTGGAATTTATGTATCGTCTATAATTAAAACTTTGCAGCATTGAGTGGAGGCCTAGGCTAGCAAGGGCAGGCAGAAAGCTTGTCTTCCTCCATCACCGAATAAACCCAAGCCTTCTTCCTGCTCTCAGTGGCCACAGCCATCTTGGTTGGGGTTTATTTGCATATTTGCTCCTGATGGGCTGGTGGATGTGGCTGGTGGGCGTGGCTTGTGGGTGTAGCAGAGGTAGGTCAACTTGCATATTAATCTTTTATTAGATAGGATATATTTATGGGATTGCTGTTGTTATGTTGGCTATTGTCATTTTTTTATTTGATAATCTAAGAGAAAAGAGGTCAGTTCTCCTGACTAAATTAGTCAGGTATTGCATGTTTTAAAAATTCTTTTGGTAGACTGTTGAAAATCACTGACCTATTATGCAACTTATATTCTATATAAAGTAGAGAAGCCAGGACTGGTTTGGCTCAGTGGATAGAACGTTGGCCTGCAAACTGAAAGGTCCCAGGTTCAATTCCGGTCAAAGGCATGTACCTTGGCTGCGGGCACATCCCCAGTTGGAGGTGTGCAGGAGGCAGCTGATTGATGTTTCTCTCCCATCGATGTTTCTGACTTTCTATCCCTCTCCCTTCCTCTCTGTGAAAAATCAATAAAATATATTTAAAAATAAAAATAAAGTAGAAAAAAGTAAGTTTACAGCTGTTCATATGGAAAATAATGCAATTCACAAATAATAAAAAAAAATTCTGTTTCACATACTTACAACTGTAAACCTACTTTTTCCCCATCCTGTATGTCTTCATTGTCCCAATATCATTGATAATTGTCTTTTATTTCCAATGCAAGACCCAATCAAGGCTCACGTATTGTATGTGGTAGTCATGTGTTCTTAGATCACTTTAGTCTAGAATAGTTCTCTAGTCCTCTGGTTTCTTTGATGAAATTGACATTCTTGAAAGGTCAGAGCTAGCAGTTTTGCAGAATGTTCCTGCAGTCAACATAGGACAGCATGGCTGTGACTGGATCTCACAAACATAATATTGGCAGAATCCAAAATAGGTCAACAAATGTGTTAAAAGTTCCAATAGTGGTTACTTTTGGAGAAAATATTTCCTTTTTAAAATTCAATATTCTAGCAAAATGACTACATATGTGATATTATGTCCTGCTTAGTGCATTCCATCAAGAGGCAATGTCAATGTGTTCTGTTACTGAGTTGAATTTGATTATTCAATTAAAGTGTGTTTGATAGATTTTTCTATATCTTGTTCCTCACCAATTTTCACTGAACAAATTTAGCATCCATGAATGATTCTTCCCTAAATAAATTTTTACAACAATGGTTATAAAATGGTGATTTTATGCTTTTATCATTTCTTTTACATTTGTTAGTTTCTTCTTGTAACAAAGAGCTTCCTTTTCTCCACCTTAAAAAAATACTTAATATGGATTCATGAATTCTTTAATTTAATGAACTACATAACACAGTCTTATCTTTATTTGTTTTGATGCTCACATTGTCCCAAAGTTAGGTAGGTAGTGGAGAGTCTCTTCAGGCTGGCCCAGTGTTCAGTTGGCATGTCCCCACCAGATTTTGAGCACTTTTTAACTTTCTGGCACAGGATGTTTAATTGTTAATCTTTTAGTTTTCTTGCCCAGCCCTGGAATCAGCCATTTCTCTAAGAGTTCCTGGTTCCTTTTAATGGCATTTAGTAACCATGATACATACATTGAGAGTGCTCATTGCAACTGAGTTGTTGCTTCTAGCCCCTTTCAGAGGACAGAATTAGGAACTCTGTGTGTATGTGCACGCATGTGTAATCATACAGCTATTTACAATTCCAGTCTAACTCCACAGTTTTGCCTTTCTCCATCCCTTATTTACATTTCCTGAAAGAAACATCAGTCAGTTGCCTCCTGCACATGGAGTGCAGACCTAGAAAGTGAACCAAGCCCTGGCTTGGTTTAGAATCCTGGCTCCCCCAAATATCAATATATGTACTCATTTGCACAAAAGTAGTTTTTGTAAGTTATACCAAAACAACTTAAGTTCCATCTCTGATTGTAACACATTATATCTTTTTCCCCCTTAGAATGTACACCACTATGTTTTCTTTATGGTCATATTATCAATGTTAGGGTTTTTGTTTGTATTTATTTTTATGTTTACCTCCTCCTACTTGTTGCTTTATTTTTGAAATGTAAAACATTAAAATGATTCAAAGGTTGAGGCTATAGAAATGTGTATGCACAGAGAAGAGACAGTCCCTACTCCATCACTTATCTCATTTCCATCCACCTCTGAGTAATGTTCCATTTCTTGATTGGGATGTGGGGTTAGACAGATGTTTTATTTTCTAGTATTCACAAAGCTGAACACTTACGATTGTAAATTTTTGTATATTTCATACACAAATGAAAAATTAAATGGCTCCAGTGAGATGTGCCAGTCAGTGTTCAATCAGCGCAGCCTATCACCAAGTATTACCGAATAAAGGGAATTATTAACAGAAATAAGACCTTGCACAATTGTGGGATGAGCTGGGAGAAGTAAGAGTCCAGAGAACAGTCGCTGAGGAGCCTTTCCCAAGCACGGCAAGGTGGTGAAGTCAGAGACACGGAATCTGGGAATCTCCATCTCAGCACTGGTGTGGGACCATGAAGGGGCTGGTGAAAGAGCTGACAGAAAACTACAATCTGCTTAGCTACCACTTCGGTAGGACCTCAGCCAAGTACCTGGCGGCTGCACTGGAACCACTGAGGGACAGGGCTGGGAGGACGCAGGCCTCGTGTGCCCCTTTGGGCGGGTATCTTTTCTCCGCCCTTTGGGGTCTATGTGGCCTTTTTATTTCACTGATGCCTTCCCATGTTCCTGCCATTTGGCAAGGGCTTGGTTCACTTTCTAGATCAGCACTGCTGCGCCTCAAACGAGCGTTAGTCCAGCGGAGACATCTCTGGTCTTGAATCCTCCACAGTTCCTGCTGCTTCAGTTGTGCTGACCTTTTCGTATGAGGTCTCTTGGGACAGCTGGGTGGCTTCCTGGGCTCCAGGATAGGGGTTGTGGTCTCTGAGGCCAAATTACTCAAATAATTTGTCTGAGCCCCGAGCGTCGTCCCCACACATCAAAAAGGTTGTGGGTTCAGTTCCCTGTCTCAGGGCACATACCTGGGTTGCGGGTTCAGTCCTGGTTGGGCCATGTGCAGGAGGCAACTGATTGATGTTTCCTTCTCATATCTATATTTCTCTCCCTCTAAAATTAATAAAACATATCCTAGGGTAAGGGTTAAATAATAATAAAAATAATAATAATTTACCTGGGCTTCCTGGATCCATTGAAGACACTGTCAAAAGCCAAGAAGTAGATATAGTGAGAAGAAACAGGAACAAGGAAGGATATGGGCCACAAAACTCCCAATCCAACCTGGGGGGCAGGGGAGGAGAGGGACGGGAGAGAGTGCTGCAGGCAAGTTTAAAGTAGACAGTTTGCTAAGAGAGGACGGAAGGATATTCCATCTCTTAGCAATGAATTTCCAAAACAGGTGCCTTTAAAGTGGTACTAAGAAAGATGTGATTGAAAGATTATAAGCAGAGATGTTTTCTGGAGGCTAAAAGGTCCTGACTAATTTTGCTGTAAGGCAAATTTTTCACATCGCCAGAACCTTCCAAGAACTAAGAGAAATTTCAGTATATAGATGTGAATGTTGCAACACAGGTGAAAAGGTATTTAATTACAGGTATATAACAGGTAAGGGGGTATAGCTCAGGGGTAGAGCATTTGACTGCAGATCAAGAGGTCCCTGGTTCAAATCCGGGTGCCCCCTACTCCAGTGGTTTTCCTACTCATAGCTGTTGCTCATATTTCGTTTCCCTTCAGCCTTGCCAATTATGATCCTTCCTGAAATTAGGATTTTTCCAATTAGATCCTTCCTGAAATTAACCCTTACGCAGCTGCTTTCTGACATCTGGTGTTTCCCCCTCTTTATATATCTCATTTATTCAAGTCTTTTGGGCCTCAAAGAGAAGGCAGGGACACTCCTGCAGAATTCTGCTGGGCTTTTCCAGGTCAGCAGAAGAGACCTGTAGTAGATACAGCAGATTTGGTAGGAACAAACAGAAAGTTTATTATCTCACCTTCCCACAGAAACAGGTTAGCACAGTGGAGTGGTGGTCAGACCTATGGAGACAAATCATAGCATCCAGCTTCTTTTCATAGGGTTGACATTTCCCTCTGAGGAGCTGGTTTCTCCACACCAGAACTCACTCATACACTTGCTTCAGCTATGCCAACAAGGGAAACCTAGATTCTGCGGTGTTGTTCCTACAAAACTTAAGTATTGGAGCTCCGTGACACCTGTCTCAATTAGGGCCCATTTCTATCTTCCCTGAAGGAAGATAGGTAAGGAACTGGGAGTCCAGATAGTTGAGTAGTTTTGGAGATGGTTGGGCTGCTCTTGGGCTAAAAAAAAAAAAAAAAAAAAAGCAATGGGAAATGTTTTGGGGTTTCTTTAGGCAGCTTCTCTCATTTTTTCTTCTCTTATGACCCCACCCAGGAACTGAGGCTTGGAAGCTGAGATCTGAGGAAGGTGTCTTATTATAAGCTCATCTGACAGCTTCTATAAAGTCAGTCTTGAAAGGAAGTAATAACTTAATTTTTCAGAGCCAGTGTTACCACTCACATGAAAGGCAACAATTAGGCTATATTAGTATTTGAGGGGGTATAGCTCAGGGGTAGAGCATTTGACTGCAGATCAAGAGGTCCCTGGTTCAAATCCAGGTGCCCCCTTATGTGTAATTTTTGAATAGTCTTTCCAGCTTCCTTCACAGCTCACCTTCCAACCTTCATTCCTAGACAAGCACAACTTGGAAGTGAAGTCTTAAAGGAGGCTGGGCACTTCAGGAGAGCTACAGCTGTCACACTGATGGACTCACTAGATGTTAAGATGAGTTGTTCCCTGCACACCCCTAGCAGCAGTTGGAGCACTGCAGAGTTCCCAGGAACATCAAGATTTGATTCTAAGTGTTAGAGGTGCCCAGATGCCCCCTGAGGTGTTAAAGTGTGTCAGGAGAGGAAGGAAGGATAAACTGTTCAATCTCGTTGTGCCTTAGTTTCTGCATAACCTGCTGAAGACATGGTTGGACTTTTCCCAGGGTGGGACAGAGGAAAATGGGACATTGGAAGACGAGGGGCAGCCATCATCAATAAACTACCTTGCCATAACACTGTCTCCTGTGCATGGAATCTGGAGATGCTTTTCTGGAATGCCCATGGAAGAGCCTGTTTCCCACCCATTAGCAGGAGCATGTCTGTCACCTAATTTTGGAGGCACATGATTAGACCAGAGAGTCTGTGAGGAATGTGCTAGAATTCCAACTTTGTTCTATGGGCAACAGGAGCCCTGCACACTGCAAAGAAGCAACAAGTTTCATTCCTTTACTTGGGTGACATTACAGAAAATGGAATTTGCCAAAAGACAAGGATAAGGAACTAGCATTATATTAAGTGCTACTATGCTAGTACCTACTATGTGCTAGTAGTGGACAATTTATCTTAACTTGTCACAAGAAACTTGTCCCTATCCTAGCTAATGAAAGAGTAATATGCAAATTGACTACACCTCTGCTACACCCACAAGCCAATCAGGAGCAAATACACAAAAAAAAAAACCAACCAAGATGGATGAGGCCAGTGAGAGCAGGAGGGAGGCTTGGGTTTCCCCAGCAATGGAGGAAGCCAAGCTCTCCGCCTGCTCTTGCCAGCCTAAGCCTCCACTCAATGCTACAAAGTTTCAATTATAGAAGTTACATATAACCCAACAGAAGTGGCGGCAGCCACAGACCTAGAGAGAGCAGAGGCTAGGGTTGCCTCTAGTGATGGAGGAAGCCAAGCTTCTGCAGCCCCGGCGGATTTAGGCCTCCATTCCAGGCTACAAAGTTTCAATCCCAAAAGAAATGGCTGCTGCCACAGAGCGAGCAGAAGGCTTGGCTCGGCTCCAGGCTACAAAGTTTCAATTGAAGAAGATAAATAAACCACAGATACCAGGGCCTCCGCTTGGGTCATTGGGAGGTGTGGCCAGCCTGCTAACCACCATAGGCCCCTTGCTCAGGCCACCCCACACCCCAAGAGAACCTCTACCCTGATCTGGGACACCCTTCAGGGCAAACTAGCTGCCCCCCACCCATGCACCAGGCCTCTATTCTATCTAATAAAAGAGTAATATGCAGATTGACCATCATTCCAACACACAAGACAGGTACCCCCATGTGGTCAAAGATCCTGCCCCTATGTGGACACACGATGGCCACCACAAGATGGTCAGCAGGGGAGAACAGTTGGGAGGGACCAGGCCTGCAAGAAAGGAAGGAAGGGAGGCAGTTGGGGGCGGTCAAGCCTGCAGGGGAGGGCAGTTAGGGGTGACCAGGCCGGCAGAGGAAGGAAGTTGGGAGTGACCGGGTCTGCAGGGAAAAGCAGTTGCAAGGGGGCAGGGGCACTCAGGCCTGCAGGGGAGAGAAGTTAGGGGAAACCAGGCCTGCAGGGAAAGGCAGTTAGGGGTGACCAGGCCTGCAGGGGAAGGCGTTAAGGGTGATCAGGCCAGCAAAGGAGGAAAGCTGGGGGTAAACAGGCTGTCAGGGGAGCAGTTAGACATCAATCAGGCTGGCAGGGGAGTGGTTAGGAGGTGATCAGACTGGCAGGCAGAATCAGTTAGAGGCAATCAGGAAGGCAGGCAGGCAAGCAGTTTGGAGCCAGCAGTCCTGGATTGTGACAGGCATGTCTGACTCCCCGTTTAGGCCCGATCCCACCAGGCAGTCAGACATCCCTCGAGGGGTCCCAGATTGGAGAGGGTGTAGGCTGGACTGAGGAACATCGGCCCCCCCCACCCCGTGCACGAATTTTGTACAATAGGCCTCTAGTTTAAGACAAAGAAATGGAAGCTTATAGAGTTAAAGAATTTGCCCAATGAGGCATATAGAGCAAAGAACCCAATGCAGAGAAAAGAAATTCCAGAGAAAATTTTGGGATAAAATGGTAGGACTTTGTAACTGATAAAGATGGATCAGATGAGTAATGATGTGTGAAAGCAGAGTTAGATAATGATTACTTTTGTCCAAAGTTAAATACAGCAGTGGCTAAGGGGAAATGGGAAATCTATTATAATTTAGGATAGAAACTTTAGTGTGTTTTTGGCTGGGGAAGGAACAGGATTGAGAAATAACTGAATTCAGTTATGGGTCAACAGTATAGACGTGGTGGTTCACTTTGGAAGTGGAAGGGGAATGTGGAGCCTTAACTAATTGTTTACTGACGGTTCATCTCATAGTAAAGCCTCCAGCAGGAATGTTTTGTGTGTTTTTTTTCTGAGATGGAAGCAAAAAGGGTAAGGTTAGCTGAAGAAAGGTGTCAAGGAGCTGAGGTCTAGCTGCTTCTATTCTCTGTTAAGCAGATGTAATGTTTTGTGAGGGGACAGAAGTGGGTGAGCAAGTCATTGATGAGGCTGCAATACAAACAAAGGGATCGGAGGGTCTGTGACGGAGAGGAGTGTAGTGTGACTGGAGCTGTGATCTGGTTCTGCACCTCTCCGAAGTCCATCTTTTGTGGGGACTGAGAACATTGCTCTCCTCCACCAAGGTCAACACAGGAAATGTGCCAACGATTTTATTCTCTAGCTCCTTGTTTTTTTATTCTATGCAAAGCCCAACCCAAAGAGTCCAGGTTACTCTCAGGAGTAGACAAGGTTACCTGTTCCCTTGTGTACATCCTGTCAGCCACACACTAACCATCTTTTGAGTGATCCACTCTGCAGAGGAATCCATTAGCTCAATACATACTTGTGGGTTTTACCAGTTGTATCCAGAGTGCAGGAAGCTCAGGTCTCAGTTCTGAGGGTCTCTTCCTATAGTCCTCAAAAGGAGACAATAAAGGAAAGAAAAAGAAACTAGAACTTGCAGGACAAAGAAGGTAGAAAGTTTAAACCAAAATACTACCAGTATTAATATTAAGTAAGTATAAACGTATAAAATGCCACAGTAAAAAGACAAAGAATGTCATGGATTAAAAAACATCGACTCAACTATATGTTGTTCACAGGAGACACATATAAAACATAAGGATAGAGATATTAAAAATAAAAGGACAGAAAAAAAACACTAATGACAACAATATATAGTATGGCTATATTATTACCAGAGAAAATAGTTTTGAGGTGAAAAAGGATTTAAGAAAGTCATTTTATAGTGATAAAAAATTCAATTCACCACGAAGGTATAGCAATTCTCAATTTGATGCACTCAAAACATATTAAATATAAATTAACAAGATTAAAAAAGAGAAGTGGGTATACCCACAATCATGTGAGATATTTCAAAATCCCTCTCCTGTGAACTGATAGAATAAGCATACATAATACCAGGAGAATATAGAATATTTTAATTAATTTGACTTAATTAACATGTAAAGACCCTTACACTTAGCAATTGCAGGACTTGACTTTTTTTCCTAAGTACACATGGTACACTGACAGAATTGACTGCATACTGAACATAAAGCAAGTCTTAACAAATTCCAAAGTGTTTAAATCACAAAGATTATGTTTTCTGACTAAAATAAATTTAAGCTAGAAATCAATAACATTTAAAAAATTACAAAATCCAACAAATAATTGGAAAACCCCCATATGTGTGGAAATTAAAAATTATACTTCTAAATAATGGATGGAGCAAAGCAGTAATTAAAATTGAAATAGGAATTATAACATATTTTTATTTAAATCATGATGAAAATACTATATGTTGAAACTTTTCCATTGCAACTATAGCAGTACTCAGAGGGCAATTTATAGCCTTACTGGATCTACAATATTAGAAAGAGAAAAGGCAAAAATTAACTATCTAAGCATCTATCCCCAAAAGGCATGAAGGGGACAATAAAATAAACCCAAAGAAATAAGGAAACAAATAATAAAGATTAATTAATGAAAGCATAAATTAATGAAATAGAAAACAAATGTATTAAACTAGAGGCTGTTGTACAATATTTGTGCAAGAATAGGCCTTCCTTCCCCTGGGCTTCCCTCCTGGCCACCTGGAGCCTGCAAGTCCTTGCT
This sequence comes from Antrozous pallidus, assembly GCA_027563665.1. Classification (NCBI taxonomy): domain Eukaryota; kingdom Metazoa; phylum Chordata; class Mammalia; order Chiroptera; family Vespertilionidae; genus Antrozous; species Antrozous pallidus. The sequence continues at coordinate 37,671,185 of CM050521.1, forward strand.
CCCAACGGAGCACCCAAGGGAGCACCTGTAGCTCCCTCCACCACCTCCTGCCCCTCATAGCAGGCTCCCGCCCCTCCAGGCCAGTCCATGCCTGTATATGCAAATTAACTCACCATATTTGTCTGGTTAATTTGCATACTCACTCCTAATTGGCTGTGGGTATAGCAGAGGTATGGTCAATTTACATGTTTGTCTATCAATAGGTAAGATAGGGTCAATAAAGCAAAAATTGTTCTTTGAAATAAATAATTAAAATAACCAGACAAGATTGACAAAGAGAAAAGAAAAAAACACTAATAACCAATATAAGGAATTAAAAAGGACATATTACAATTTCCAAAGCTATTAAAAAGATCATAAGGCAATGTTATGAGTGACTTTGTGCCAATGTAATATAATATTGAGATGGCAGGGAAAATTTCCTAGAAAAATATAACTTACTTAAATAGAGAGGAATTCTTGTCTGTTAGATGGATCCTGGTTCTATCTTCCTCCTCTAGTTGTTTTAGCAGGACTAAACTGGTTCAAAGGAAAAATACAAGATTATAGCTGATACTGGTCCTAGTATGCCAATTTCCTATGCAATTAATGGCAAAGCTCCCTACTTTCCTATCTTCTAGCAAGGTCATTTCCTTTACCAAAAAGCTCCCACTGTTAGGTAGTTCCTCCAGACTTCCCTGTAAATATATGCTGTGGTACAGAGGAAGAATGTGTTCTGGAATACTCAGGAGGGCATATCCAATTATCTCCAACCCAAGAACATGTTTTCAGGGGATAGAGAAAATTTGGGTAATTATAGACAACCTAATGTATTGCTTATAATTTCTCTCTAATAAATCTGACTTTACACTTAACACTATTAGTATTTGTCCCCATCCTTTGGCTTAGTCTTATCAAAATTGATACAAGAAGAAATCAAAATCATGAATTATCCTTTAACAAACTAAAGAAACTGAATTCATAATGAAACGTTTTACTATTAAAAATAAACACTATTCCAGGCACATATCGTTTCAACATATGTTATACTGAACACTTAAGAAATAATGTAAATTATTATTTTTATTTTATCTTATGTGAACACTTCTGGAGAATAAAAAACAAATGGTACCTTTCCCAACTCATGAGATTAGTTAAATTTGATATAAAAAATAACAAAGACAGTAAAAGAAGAGAAAACAATAGTCCAATCTCACTTATTAAAATAAATTTTTAATGTATTTTTATTGATTTCAGAGAGGAAGGGAGAGGGAGAGAGAGATAGAAACATCAACAATGAGCCGAGACCGGTTTGGCTCAGTGGGTAGAGTGTCGGACTGGGGACTGAAGGGTCCCGGGTTCGATTCCGGCAAGGGCATCTACCTTGGCTGCGGGCACATCCCCAGTAGGGGGCATGCAAGAGGCAGCTGATCGATGTGTCTCTCTCTCATCGATGTTTCTGACTTTCTATCCCTCTCCCTTCCGCTCTGTTAAAAAAAAGAAAAAAAAAAGAAAGATCAACGATGAGAATCATTTATCAGGTCCTTCCTGCACACCCCCTACTGGGGATGGAGCTTGCAACCTGGGCATGTGCCCTGACCAGGAATCAAACCGTAGTCTCCTGGTTCATAGGTCAACCCTCAATCACTGAGCCACACCAGCGGGCTGAACATAGATTTTTAAACCATAAACAAAAGCATTAGTAAATCAAATAACCATATTAACACATGACTGTTAACACTTTTAGGGATTCCTAAATCTATTCAACCACATACTTCATATTTCTTGGAGTGGATCATTCTCTATGTATATTAACTGAAGAAGTGGAAGTGTAGTTCAGTAGAAAGTACCCAGAATGGAATGTCAGCCTCATTAAATGGAATTGGACAGATACCTCAATTGGGTGGAGTGTCTGTTTTTCAGGTACCCACCATAATGGCACAGGCGTTTGACTTGAAGGCCATTCTAACAGTCAATGTCAATGTTTCCCCAGGTTTCTGCTCAACACCCAGGGCTGTAGCCCAGGATACAGGCTGTGGGCCTTTTGAGGAGAGAGCCTGTCTCCTGTTGTACAGCAGGTTGATGAGTTTTCACTGAAGCAGGTCTGGATGCTCCCAAGAGAGGTTCATCCTACAGTGGCAACTCATAAGTGTAGAGGTAATCTGGGGGTGGCCATAGAGAATAAAGGTATTAATTATGTCATACCATAGCAGAAGGGGGTATAGCTCAGGGGTAGAGCATTTGACTGCAGATCAAGAGGTCCCCAGTTCAAATCTGGGTGCCCCCTATTTATCCCTAATTTTGATCTTTGAAATAATGTTGTATTTCATCTTCCTTACATCAATGTAAAGAAACCAGCAAATGGTGAAAGTTTAATGTGATAGTTGGTGGTTCTGAACTCCAAATATAAATTAGAATCACCAGACAGTTCATAAAAGTGCCATTTCCCAGGCCCCACCCCAGACCAATTAAATCCAAGTATCTGGGTTGGAGCCCAGGGATGGTAAATGTTCCCCAGAGCTCCTGTCTACAGCGAAGCTGAGAATCAGTGTTAGAGCTTCCTGGAAGCCTTCTCAGATCCATGTTACCTCTTCCCACTCTGCCTGCCCAGCATCTTGTGTTCTGGATCTCTTCTTATTCACCCTATGTACGCATCATTTGTAACTTGATCTTAATAGAATCTTCCACAAACAGTTGCCATTTCAACATGTCTAAGTTTTCTTAATTGTCCCTTTCTCAGTCCAGGCATTCTCCCTGGATAGGCAGGAAATGGTCCATTTCCCAGCCAAACTGCCAGGATCTGTAGCTCAGGGAGAATGCCCTTGTGGGGCTGAAAGAATTTGCAGAAGATAAAATATTATCCTGTGTAACTTTAGGCTGTGTAACTATTAAAGACAACGTTATGTCTTATTTGAACTTTATAATCAAACTTCTGCAGAAGGAATGAGTGAATTTTATCAATCATCTCAAAACTGAAGAAATTGTGAGCTTTTTATGGTATGGGGAACAAACAGTTGAGTATGTGGTAGACAATCTCAGAATTAGCTGTGGGTTCAGAGAGAGAGCATGTAATTTAGAAGTACAATTCATAGCATCCCTTATACTAAACTTTTATCACCTCTCTCACAACTACCTGAGGTACATTGCATGATCCTTCAAGTTTATAGAGAAAACACACACAGGGTTATATTTTAGACTAGAAGCCTAGTGCACAAAATTCATGCACAGGTAGGGTTCCTAGGTCTGGCCTGTGATTGGGGCCGACTGGGGCCTTTCAGCTGCCGCCCAGGGCCTTCCTTCGTTCCGCACTGCCCCCTGGTGGTCATCGTACATCATAGTGAGTGATTGAACTTCCAGGCTCTCAGTCAAACTCCCAAGGGGACAATTTGCATATTTGGCATTTATATATATAGATGGGTTAAAAACAGGTTCTTATAATAAAACTATTTGACAGCAAGAAAGTCTTATCTTTTTTATATTGAATGTAATGAAAGCATAGCAGAGATATAGCTATTTAAGACAGAGCACAGGCAAGTCTAGTCTTCCTGGAGGTACATGCCTGACAAATCTGCAAATAAATATTTGTCTACCTCCCTGGGTTGTAAATATTCTGTATCCTCTGAGTTCTTTTATCAGCATATGGCATGTGCCTCAGAAAAAGAAACTTCTTTTATCTTCAGGGATGTGCTTCAGTTTTTCTTTCACTAAAACTGATTTCTTTTGTTGACAAGACTCAAATTTTTAAAATTTTATTTTTATTGTTGAAAGTATTATAGATGTCTCCCACCCCCCCAGCTTTAATGTTGTCTACTCCTCACCTACCTCCCCTCACCTATCACATTATTGTCTGTGTCCCTGGGTTATGTATATTTATATATATAAAAGCCTAAGCGACCGAACGACCAAACAACCGAACAACTGGTCACTATGATGGGAAGATGTTTAACACAGGAGCTGCCTCCTGGTGGTCAGTGTGCCTCCATAACCAACCTCCCAAAGCCAGCCAACCTTCCACGGTCCTTCCCCCTGTCTGGCTGGCCCCATTGACCCCAATCAAACTTCCAGTCTCTGATCAGGTTGGCTGGCCAATCTCCCAAGGTCACTTCCCCAGGCTGGCCAACCCCCCATGGCCCCTCCCTCCCCACAGCTGGCTAGCCCCAAAGGCCTGGATCAGAACCTCCTGCAGTCCCTCCCCCTGCCAACCTCCCATAGCCCAAATCAGCCCCGATTGCTGGCCAGGCCAACGAACCCTACCTGTGCACAAATTCGTGCACCAGGCCTCTAGTATGCATATAAGTTCTTTGGTTAATTTCTCCCCACCCACCCCTCCTCTCTTCCCTCTGAGATTCATCAGTCTGTTCTATGTTTCCATGTCTGTGGGTCTATTTTGTTCATCAGTTTATTTTGTTCATTAGATTTCACATACATGTGAGATCATGTGATACTTGTCTTTCTCTGGCTGGCTTATTTCACTTAGCATAATACTCTCCAGGTCCCTCCATGCTGTCTCAAAGGGTAAGAGATCCGTCTTTTATACAGCTACATAGCATGTCTTTGTGTAAATGTATCATAGTTTTTTAATCCATTCATCTACTGATGGGCACTTGGGCTGTACTTTTTCCTCTAAGAGGTTGCTTTTATAATTCCAGTTTCATAAACACTTGGAACTTTGGATTAGAACCTGGTGGCCTGCCCCTTTCCTATCCTGTCTCCCCTTCCCCAATTGACACCTTCTAATATTGAAAATGACCTTTTTTATTGTTATTAATTCTCACCTGAGGATATTTTTTCCATTGATTTTTAGAGATAGCAGAAGGGAGGGGAAGAGACACAGAGAAACATTGATGTAAGAGAGGTACATCGATTGGTTACCTCCAACAAGGCACCCCAACTGGGGCTGGGGTTGAGCCAACAATTGAACCCCTGACCCTTCAGTCCGAGAGCCGACACTCTAACCACTAAGCAACTGGCTGCAGCGACAATGACTTCCTGTGTTACTTCAGGTCCTGCAACCCAATCCTGCCAACCCTGAGGCTGTAGAATCCCCTTCACTGAGGGACTGTCCCTTTCTCCTTCACCTTTCCTCTTAACTCTCTTTTTACACCTGTTGCCCAGCATTCCCCAGAAGATGTCCTACCCCTTCAATCTCCCTCCAGAGAGAGTGTCTTCTCCCTCTTCTGGTTCGTTATCCTCTCTGTTGCCCCTTGTAGGTCCTGGTCTCAAGAACAGATGAGGAGTATCTGTCCTTAAAAGCTCCTCTCATTGTCTTCTAATAAGGACTCTGACTCTAACTATAGCCAGGACGCAGACACAGCTGCTCCCTTCTGTCCGGTTAGTGCGTGAGGCTGGCTCCACCCAGGACGAAGGTGCTCCTGCTTGTCAACCCCACTTCTGCACAATCCTCCGCAGTGTTAACATAGAAAAACCACTGAAACCTGTAAAGAATTTTTTGTGAGTTTATTTGAGCCAAACTGTCAACATATGCTGGGAAGCAGAAGCTCAAAGAATTGAGGTAATGCTTCGGAGAATGGTGGGTTACATCTGTATTTACACATTGCAATCAATGGTGATAGATTAGGAGGTGGGATAAAGTAAAGCAGGGGTGGGGGGCTAGGGGAGGAGAGAAGGCAAGGAACCCCTGGGATTGAATAAAAACTAAAATGATGGACACATACTTAGGTGGATATAGGAACAATTAACATGATAATGAAGAAATTTATGGTATCTGTCCTAGCATTCAGCACATTTGGTTGTGCCCCAGGGGATCCAGAAAAAGGGAAGTTACAAGTTACTGAGACACTTCAAGAATATGTTATCATAGATGCAAAAAGACAGATAGGCTCAGTTAAGGTAAAGGTTGACCTTGTCAGTGAAGATACAGGCCTAGCTCATAATGGCCCACCATAACTGCTTTTAGTTAAAGTTTAATTTCAGACTATCCTTTGTGGTTTCTTTAGATCCCTGAGTTTGCAAGACTGCCATGCTGGCCTCTCCAGAGCTAATGAAAAGGCAGAGCGGGACTGCAGGGATGGCCGCCATTCTGGATTGTGTGGCTCAGAGGCCACCATGTGGGCCTGTGATATGTAAACTTACCTGGGGGCTGCCATCTTGAAATCACAAAGACCAACCCCTCCCTTTGAATTGGCCAATCGCGAAAGACTGTGTGCTTGAGCTCCAATCAAGAGCAAGGGACGGGACAGGTCACCTGTATTAGGGATTATTTGCATCACTAGCCCCAGCCCTCACCCAACCAACTGGAATTGACCAACTCAGTGGTTCGCGTCTGGCCCCACCTCCCTATAAAATCGCCATGTTGTCAGATATCCCGCTCTCTCTTGCTTCCTGCTGCTGCGACGGTGGAGGTGGAGAGCCAACCCTGGGCTTGAATGAAGGCTCTTTTGCTCTTGCATCGGTAATGGCTCCCTTGTGGTCTCTGGGGATCTTGAAATCTGGGCATAACACTTATCAGGTCAGCATGTGGCCCCTTTCACCCACAACAGCCAGCCAGTCGTGGCCAAGGACATCAGTGTAAAAGCTGTGACCATGGAAGGCCTCTGGATGAACCCAACTGGGCTGCCCATCACAGCATTTGTTCAGCCTTGGTCAACCTCTTGAATCAGATAGATGGGAGTGGGCCACGGAGACTCTACTGTTAACAAGCTCATTGGAGGATTGCAATGGAGAGTTAGAATTGGGAACCACCAATTAGTGTGGTGCCCCGCACTACAGGCTTGAAAAGAGGCCATAATTAGAGACATGCCTAAGCACGCACAATTGATAAAGGATAGGGTTGGGGCCAGATCCCATAGGACTGCTCTTGGGCTCTTTCTACTAACCTCCCTCCTGTCACACCCCGTCAGCTGGCATGACCTGGCCCGTTGCCTTAGGCTGCCTCCCATTCCCATAGCTACACCCTTGCCAGAGGAGATAGGCCTTCCCAGGAAATGGCCACAAAGGCTTCCGCTCCACCTGTGCTACTAAAATGAGTTTTTTGGGAAAAATAGGAATTTTGGGGGGGGTGAAATAGGCAAGTTTAAGAAATTTTTAAAATGAAGGGGTCCATGGAAAAAACACAGGGCTGCAGAGTTGCAAAAGAGTACATTCCATAAGACAAGGGAGCAGGGAGCAGCAGACATTACATTTCCATAAGATAAGGGAGCTGGAAGTAGCAAAAGATACACGTTTACAGAGCAAAGGGAAGGAGAAAGAAAGTCCAGAGGGAATAGGGAAACAAGGTAGGAGGAGAGGAGCGCCACAAGTGTCCCCTGTGAGCTCAGGAGTTACTATAGTGACCCAATCAGAAGGGAATCATGACCAATCAGAGGGGATATCAAGGCACACAGATCTGCAGCCTGTGGAAAACCATTGGAAAAGGGACTCGAGGGCACTCTTTCCCTCTCCCCACGTGGGAGTCTATACTTGTTCTTCAATAAATTTCCACCTTTACTATACCATCGTCCGTCCCTGGTTTCATTCAACTCCGACGGACCAAGAGCCGGGGAAAAGCCATCCTGTCCAGGGAACACCACGTGTTCCAGTCCAAAAACCCTGTATCACTATTAAATGAGATAAGTTCGCTGTGTGTGGGAATCTGAATCACAGGCCTCCTCACCTGCAGTCAGATGTTCTTCCCGGAGCCACAAGTCCATTTCCAACTGTTTCCTAATCGACACCATTTCACAACTGTGGCCTCCCCTGGGAGGGATTTCCCAGTAACACAGCGGGGTCAGCCCCTTGTCCTGGCTGACTCGCCTTCTCCTGGCCATAAGCTTCCTCTTCTTCCCCACTGACCCCTCATCTGAGTGCCCGGTCTCCTCTGCCCTGCCCAGCACATTCCCCTTCTCTGTCTCTAGCTGATGTACCAGGGGTGGGAAACATCTGTTCCCGGGCCATATAAGGCCTGAGAAATCATTTGGTCAGGCCCTGCCAAGGCATTAGAGGTGAGTTAATTAAATGTTTGACTAAATATAGCAGGTGGCTAATCTTTAAGTTGACAATTGTGTATGGCCCAAGAATGATGTTATAAATATCCAAATGGCCCTTGGCAGAAAAAAGGTTCCCCACCTCTGCACTAGGATGAAAGACACCTCATTGGGACAGCCCTTACCCCACTGCTTCTTTCCCATTTGTTCTAAAATCTCCCCATCTCACAATCACAGCCACTCAGTGGGCAGGGAGGACCAGAGCAAAGACCTGTTAGGAATTGGATTCAGTTATTCTTATTACACAGATAGGTTCAGTGTGGTAAAAAGGAGGATGAAAGGAAATATTGCTTTAAAAAAATCTCACATCAGTGTCTTGCCAGTTGTTAAGTGCATTATAGATTTTCAACAAATACTTGTTGACTGAAAATATATAGGAAAATTAAAAAATACAAATAAGCCCCAGGAAGAAAATCAAAATTAATCTCACTAGTAAATCACTGCTACTAACAGTTTGGTTGTTATTTTTCTAAACTTAAAAATATACAGCCTGGGATCTAACTTCTTGCTCCTATGGGTGTGCAGCTACTAGGTAATTAAAATACAGTCAAACCTTGTTTCTTGAACGTCTTCCATCTCGAACAATTCGGTTCTCAATCAAGTTGTTCAGAGAGGAAAGTTTCTTGGTTGTTGGCTAAAACTTCAGTTTTTGACTAACAACTCTTTCATGCTGACACTTCAGGCTCAGTATGACAAAAAGTATCTTGCTGGCCCTATCCGATTTGGCTCAGTGGATAGAGTGTCCACCTGCAGATTGAAGGGTCCCAGGTTTGATTCTGGTCAAGGGCATGTACCTTGGTTTCGGGCACACCCCCAGTAGGGAGTGTGCAGGAGGCAGCTGATTGATGTTCCTCTCTCATCGGTGTTTCTAACTCTCTATCCCTCTCCCTTCCTCTCTCTAAAAAAAAAAAAAAAAAAAAAAAATCAATAAAATATATTTTTTAAAAAGCATCTTGCAGGCTACAAACAGAAGAGAGAATGCTTTTGTTGATGATGATAAGAATAATTTTAAAACATAAAGATGCCACTAAGAATGCTAATATTGCTAAGGGTGTTCAAGTGCTCACAAAACAGCAATCCCAGGCAATTGATTAAGTAGAAAAACTGTTGTTGAATGGATACAGGAAAAGCAGTTAGCCTGTGACAGCATTTCGGAGGCCGTGAAAGGGGATGGTTTGATAAATTTAAGAAAAGTGTTTATAGATTAAACAGTACAGTAGATAAGTACTGTATATGAGAAAGGTTGAAACAGAGAATCATTTCGGGGGCTAGAACAGATTAATTCAATTTACATTATTTCTAATAGGAAAAACAATTCCATTTTCAAACAGCCTTCTGGAATGAATTAAATTCGAGAAATGAGGTTCCACTGTACATAAATGTGATTTGCCTTTTTGTTGTTAATCCTCACCGGAGAATATTTTCCCATTGGTTTTTAGGGAGAGTGGAAGGGAGAACGAGAGACAGAGAGAGAAACATCGATGTGGAGAGAGACTTCAATCGGTTGCTTCCCGGCTGGGGATGTGCTCTTGACTAGAATGGAACCTGGGACTCATCAGTCGGAGAGCCAACAGTCTATCCACTGAGCCAAACCAGCTAGGGCTGTATTTGCCTTATTTATATGGATGTGCAAAGATGTATGTACATAGTTGGTCATTGCAAAATGATGTGTAAAAATGGGACAATAATCTGTAGTGCATTCTATGTAGGCGCTAAGAACTCCATAGAGACAGATATCTGGAATCAACACTCTGGATCTGGAGTCACTTCCATCTAGCATGAGGTGGTCAAGGGAAACCTTTAGCCTCTTCCTAAGAACCTTCTGTCTTCAATTCAAATTAGAAAACACATATCCATGATAGCATCTTTCAACATTTCCAGTCTACAAAGACACAGATAGGATTGAAATGGTTTTCAAAGATGCTCAAGCTTCAGTAAATAATGTATTTTTGAAGGTTGTATTAGGACAGAAATAGAATATTGGGGATCAGCCATAATTATAAGAAATATTAACATGCTCTGTTAATATTTTGTTCTGATTACAGAAGGCACATTCTAACCTGGTCGGGAATTGGACGTGAGACAAGGAGCTCACCCGGAAATGCGGCCCATCCCCCACCTCCGGGAGCTGCCTATTATCATGGAAAACTTAACAACCTTGTTGCAGAAACCTAAGGCATCAGCCCTTTGTAAACGCCTGGCTTTTGCAAATCTCCAGCCTATATTACCTGTAAACTGCTCATTTTGCATACCCATTCTTATCCCTTTGGCCTACTTCCCCGAGTAATCTTTGTCCTACCCAACATAAGCAGCTGGCTTTTGCTGGGGTGCAAAGCAGATTTTTGTGAATAACCTGATGCTCTCCCTTACTGCTGACGTTACTGGAATAAACGCTCATATATGATTCAACCCTGTCTCTGCTTAATTGGCTCAAGTAGTGACAGGCAGGCCAGACCCCTAGGTTTTCCAATTACAGTTAGTTGTATTGATGGGGTTGTCTTCTAACCATGGTGTTGGTTGAAGATATGGAGTGGGTGTGTGTGTGGGGGGGGGGAAGGGTGCATATCACACATAATAAGTACATTCCATCCTTCCAATCTCTGTCTTTAGATTTAGTCTTCAAGATTTTGTGGCATCTCAATTAAGCAAAGAATCAAAGTATTCCCCAGATATTCCAGGTAGGACAGTGTTATGTCACCAAAGGAGGAACTCACGAAGCCAGAAAGGTGAGAAATTACAAGTTTACTCCATCATCCGCATACCAGGTGGCTGAGACCAGATGGCCCCAGGACTCAGTGATGGGAGTCAGCTGCTTCTAAAGGACTTTTCTTGGGCTTTTTCTCTGGGTGGAGACTTCTTTTTCATACCCAGAGGGAAGATAATGGAATGTGGTCACCGCAAGTGAAATATGGTCTCAACAAAGAGAATGTCCATAGTGAAATGACCTGAAAAGCCAGTTCCCAGGGGAGGAGTATTGATTTAATTATTATTTGATCAGACCTAGCAACAGTGTGTCCAGAATTCAGCCAAGTTTAATACTGCATCTTTCTTTCCCTGGTAAAGAATTCATTTCCACACATAATCCCCTGTTGTAAATCAGCAGTCTTGCAGATTGTTTTGTGAATGATCCCTCCTTGCAAGGTGTGACTTTGTAATTGGCTCCCCAGGGCATGGTGGGATTTCCTGAAGGTTACAGATCAATATAAAAAGAGGGGTGAGGCGAAGGGAGGAGGGGCTTCACTGGTGGACAAAAGAAGGTTCCAAAGATTTTGTGCTTAGGTATAGTTTGGGTTCTACAAATCTTGTGTATGGCTATGGACAAGTTTTGGGGGACTCACTCTTTCTGCATCAGAGCCCTAACGTTTCACACAGGGAAAGTTGTGAATTAAATGACTTTCTAATTCAACAGTCTTACAGAATCAAACACTGCCCGTGGTTGTCTGCTAAATCATATGGCTGCTGGAGGTTTTAATTCTTCTCATTGAGCTTTGCGTGGTGTCCCTGGGCTCTCTGCTGCCTTAGGCACCAGTCAGCACTGCTGTCTGCTTCTGAGAAAGGATATAGAAATTTATGCCAATTCCATAACACTTTCAATGCAATGACAACAAGCAAATAGGTATCTGGAAGCCCTGCCTCATGGGCACTGCACTACAGGTGACCATCAGCAATAATTTACTTAGCTGTTGTGTCAGATGGCCAGACCTAAAGAACTAGTTGGATTTCCTCTAACTCTACCCTTTAACTAGTCTGGATAATCAATACCATTTTCATGCATATCCTGTTGCCTGAAACTCACTTCTAATCTCAATTTATGTGCCAGTTAGGAAATCTGGGTGTGAAAAGAGGAACTAATTTTGGCTACCTGAAAAGGGTAAGGCAAACCTGTTCCTGAAGAGAAGGCTAGAGAAAGAAACTTAGAAATGGGGCCGGGTCCAAGGAGAACCAAGCAACTAGAGTTCAGCCAAGGTCACACAGAGCCCCAGTCTATGAGGAAGTGTCTTCCATGGAGCCAGTGCCAGAAGGGAGTCTGAATTCCTGCTTCTGGATTTCTCTCTCTTGATGTACAAACTCGGAGTGGCTAAGCTTAGGGCATGTGTCCAAACCCTCACTGCCAAGCAATGGGAGGTGAACTATCTGGTATTTTGGTTTATGTAGTAAGAGATGAGGGTATGCCTTTTAATAAATTGTGTTCATGTAATTGCAGATTGCCAAAACATATAAATAAGGTTCAGGCAGTCCAAAAAGAAAAAGAAAACATAAATGTCCTCCCCCCCACCCCACCCCCAGCCTACTTGAACAGGGCTGTAGGGGAGCAAAGGAGCCTTCTTGTAATAGTAAATCTGAACTGTGCACAGGTTCATTATCAAGGAACTCAGCATGGGAGAGGAAGCTCGAGTCCCAGCACTCAGACCCTGGATCTGAACCTGCTTTCCCAAGTAAGAAAAATGAATCTAGTCTAATGAGCACTTTTTGCTTACTGAACAAAATCCACAACTTCAGTACGAAGTGTTTCTTGTTTGGTATGCTACTTTGACAGATGGTGCCACTGTAAATGACCTCTCCTACCACCCTGCTCTATTTTTCCTCAGGTCCCACCTCTACATCCTGGCAGTCATCTATGCCTGTTGACTTACTGAGTGAAACAATGCTAAAAATAGATCTCTAGGGGACAGAGTAAACAATCAGTAGATTGAGTTTTAGTGTTTGCCAATTTCCATGGTGTAAATACTCTCACTACAGATGATTTTAAACTAGCAATGGTTTAACAGAGCTAGAAGTGCCTTTAGAATCATTTCAAATTGTGGTGCCCATAAATGTTGGCTGTCACTCACAACCTTTGGAAGTTAGGAAGGATTAAAAGAAGGCTGGGTCTGTCAGACACTATATCAAGATCCCTGGGGAATCTAAACATTTAACAATTTGTCAAGTAATTTGAATGCAAAATCAGGTTTGAGGAACACTATCTGGTTTCATCTCCATAAATCAGGCTGACTGATCTTGCTGCTAAATGACCCTCTTTTGACCAAGAACTCACCTCTCTTTGTCCAGAGACTCCTCCTTGGGGCACCCCAAAGCCTTTTCTCCCTACTATCTTTCAGCTTCTTCAAATTCCTGGCTAAAGGCACCAGCTCATTAAACCATGGCTTGTAGCTGGCATGAAAACTCCCTCCTTCCCAATTGCATCTACTCTAATCCTCTTTAAGACTGTCTCCCCACACAGCCTCCTCCTGGGCTCCACTAGATGGAGCTAGGCTTCCCTATACATCTGTCTGCTCTTCTTCCCTCTGCTCTTGGCCTGGCTCTTGTTTTTTTTTTTTTTTTTTTTTTTTAATTTCTTTATTGATTAAGGTACTACATATGTGTCCTCATCCCCCATTACCCCTTCCAACCCTCCCTCCCCACCCATGCCCTCACCCACCCCTGGTGTCTGTATCCATTGGTTAGGCTTATATGCATGCATATAAGTCCTTTAGCTGATCTCTTCCCCTTATCCCTGCCCTTCCCTACCTTCCCTCTGAGGTTTGACAGTCAATGCTTCTCTGTCTCTGGATTTGATTTTGTTCATCAGTTTATGTTGTTCATTATATTCCATAAATGAGATCATGTGATACTTATCTTTCTTTGACTGGCTTATTTCACTTAGCATAATGCCCTCCAGTTCCATCCATGGTCTAGTTTGAAGCAGCAACCTTTTCTTCCTTTTTCTTCTTCTTTCCCTTCTTAAAGAATACCTTTCAGCATTTCATATAATACTGGTTTGGTGTTGATGAACTCCTTTAGCTTCTTATCTGTGAAGCTCTTTATCTGACTTTCAATTCTGAATGATAGCTTTGCTGGGTAGAGTAATCTTGGTTGTAGGTTCTTGCTATTCATCACTTTGAAAATTTCTTGCCAATCCCGTCTGGCCTGCATAGTTTCTGTTGAGAAATCAGCTGACAATCTTATGGGTGCTCCCTTGTAGGTAATTAAGTGTTTTTCTCTTGCTGCTTTTAATATTCTCTTTTTGTCTTTTGCTCTTGACATTTTAATTATGACGTGTCTTGCTGTGATCCTCTTTGGATTCCTTTTGTTTGGGGTTCAGCGCACTTCCTGGACTTGTAGATCTATTTCTTTCACCAGGTGGGGGAAGTTTTCAGTCATTATTTCTTCAAATATGTTTTCATTATCTTGCTCTCTCTCTTCTTCTGGCACCCCCATAATTCTGATGTTGGTACATTTGAAGTTGTCCCAGAGGCTTCTTACACTATCTTCAAATTTTTTTATTCTTTTTTTCTTTTTGCTTTTCCAGTTGCTTTTTTTTTTTTTTTTTTTTTGCTTTTCTTTGTATTTCAAATCTTTGACTTGATTCTTGTGTTTCTCTAGTCTGCTGTTGGGTCTCTGTATAATATTTTTTTATTTCAGTCAGTGTATATTTAATTTCTAGTTGGTCCTTTTTCATATCCTCGAGAGTCTCGCTGAATTTATCGGCATTTTCTAGGAACCTCTTGAAAAACCTTATAACCATGGTTTTGAACTTATATCCAGTCATTTGTTTCCTCCATTTCTTTCATTTGTGATCTGTTTCTTTATCTCCGCATTTTCACTGCTTCCCTGAGTTGACAGGGTAGCTTTGTGTGCTAGGTGTTCGGCCTTCCCTGTTATCTGAGGTGGACACTCTTGGTGCACTCTTTTGTGGACTGTGTGTACAGCCTTGTTGTAGTTAAGTCTTGATTGTTGTTGTTATCACTGGGAGGAATTGATTTCCAGGCCAACTGACTGTGAGGATCAGCTGTGTCTACACTGGGAGACAGCCTTATGTGACAAGACTTGCAAAATTGCCAAAGCCTCTGTGTTCAGCTTGGATGGGGCGGAGTTTCAGGGTGGAGCCGACAGCCTTGGCTTCCAGTCAGCCCCGCCCCATGAGGTTGCTGGGTCTCAGTGTCCACAGGCAATCACTGCAAGCACCTCTGAGAGAAAGGCACCCTCGAGTTTTGCCCGCTGCCAAACAGTCCAGTCTCTCCCGCAATGTATCTGAACTCACAGATTCTTGCCGGCAATGGGGATCAGTACAGTCGGAACTGGGGTTCAGCACTGTCCAGAGCTCCTGTGTCTGTTCTGCCAGATCAAGCCTTGGCACACTTAACAATCTGTCCTCTCTGCGTGCACTTTCGGGCGCACCTATGAACCTCTGCCTTTTGCCGTTCTCCTGAGTTTCCGCCTTATGAGCCTGGGTCCCCAGCATCTTGTCTGGGACTGGGATTCAGTGCAGTTGGAACTGGGGTTCAGTGCAGTCTGGAGCTTTTGTCTCCTTCATGCTAGAGCATGCCAGCCAGGCACTCAGTGGCCCCATCCTCTCAGGCCCGTCCTCTCCACACGCGTATCTCAGTACCTCAGGCTTTCTAGTTCCTCTGATTCTCCGTGTGCGTTTCTCTTTCCTTCTAGTTGTAGAATTTCCAGTCAGCCAGCTTTCCTGTGGTTCTGTTTTTGTCTTTTAGTTGTATTTTTAAAATTGTTGTGTGAGGCAGCAGTTTAGGTGTTTATCAATGCTGCCATCTTGGTTCTCCTCCTAGCCCTTGGTTTTGATAGGATTCTGAAGAAGTTAGGCTGATAGTAGAGAGGCTGTCACCTCTGATGGTGGTAGTGGTTAAACTGGGCAAGGTGCAAGATGTAGTTTTTTTTCTGGGATATTCTGTTGTCCCCCAAAATACTGACCCTCTAAAAGTTTTAACAGAGGCAGTCAATCACCAATGTGCCTTAAAATATGTGGGTATTTGCCTTTCCCCAGAGTTTCTAGGTAAAGGACTGAAAGACCCTTTGGGGAAATCCAGGGGTAAGATCCACAGCCACTACTGGACATTTTGGTAGGCCCTTTTCTGAAGCATACTTAGACTTCCCTTTCAAGGGACGCAGGATCTCTGAACTGATTCAGATCTGGGAACTGGATAAGAGGTCAGGAATCTCTATTATGCTATTGTGTTAGCTCAGATCTGCAAATCAACTATGACAGGGGTGGGCTTGCCATTCTCAGTCCCAAGGACCTCATGGATAATCAACCACAGTGAAGATCTATGTGCCACTGACCACATAAAGTAATCTCCAGACTTGCAATTTGAACTCTGACATCCTAGGATTTTCCTATCCCCAATGAAATCAGGGAATCCTTCATGCTATAATGGCTTGGGCTAGCATTCCTGTCTATGGAGAACAGCTACTAAAATGCTTTTCAAAGATGTAGAAGCTCCACACACTCATGCATTTTTCTAAACCTTAGTGAAGGGAGTCATTGTTGAATGGATAGGCAAGATCCTCTCCTCTCCAGCTAGGGCTGTGGATTCTCTCTACCAAGTAGTGCTAACAATTCCTTGGTATTGTTATGTAAAATGCATTTAGAATTGGTCCACTGTGAATCCTGGTTCAAGTCCACAACTGAGCAAACAGGTTTATCCCAGTTGCTGCAGACGTGGTATTTTAATTAGAATGTTAATTGGGTACACTCATAAAAATAAATTCAAACTTAAAATTATACGCTTCCTACTTCATAAATACTTCAAAAATCTACATAAACATATGTTCAAGATTTCCTTGATATAAATTAGCCAGTTTGAAATTATTTTGGTGTGTGAGTCTTCACTTCTCATCAACTGGTACTCAGGGTCAACTGAGATCTTTCTGTTGCTCTAAATGGAGAGACAATGAGGAGTGTGACAACTGATGTCTTGTAAAGGAAACCCCTCAATCTGAGTCATTCAGCTTTCAGACAAAAAGAAGAGGCTGCTATAGGTTATTTTGAGTTTTGGTGTAGGGGTCATTTGAGTTTCCCAAATGCTCTCATAAATCCACATTACAATTTGTGAAGTCCCACTCTTTCTTAATCACAACCTATTTCAGCAAGGAGACTGCTGAAAGCTGTAGGCTCCACTAACATTAGTTTGGCAGATCAACCTTTACTTTTAATTTCAGCTATTTCAGGTATTCTGTGACAGGAGATAAGAGATTATCTCAGTCCAGTCAAAGAAAGTCCTGGCTTCCCTGCCCATGCAGAGTGACACTTGAGCTATAATTAGTTGTTCTCTTTAAACTGCTTGGATCAGCCATCCAGCTCTGTAACCACTTCTAGGATTTCATGGAAACTCAACTGATCCCTAGAGAACTTTAGGCAAAAATTCACTCAAGTTTTTCTACTGTATGATATGGGCTTCTGGATTAGCATCCTTTAAGCTATGTAGATTTTCATTTTGTTCAGGTCCAATAAGCCAGATTATGAAGAGAGAGAGAGAGAGAGAGAGACAGAGAGAGAGAGAGAGAGAGAGAGAGAGAGAGAGATCTTCCTAACATTCTAAGGGAGGAATTACCTGGCATTTTAGTTTTCCTCAGCCAGAGACAGGACTCTTGTCTTCCACCAAGACTGAGACAATTGTAAATTCCTGAATTGGAGTTCAGAGGGTTCAGATGCTGGGCAAAGAAAAAAGAATATGTTCATCAAAAGATTAGCAGAACAGACAATCTTGGATAAACTGAATTTATCTAGAGAGAAACTGGGTTTGTCAGGGGAGGCTTTCTGATAAAGAACTGGCCTTCTTTTCTCCTTGCAGGCTGAAACAGCGTAGTGGGAAAAGCTGAAAGGAGAATATTATGTTCAGTGGGCAAAACTAAACATGGTTAGGGGGCACCCGGACTTGAACCAGGGACCTCTTGATCTGCAGTCAAATGCTCTACCACTGAGCTATACCCCCACCTACTTGCCTAAGTCTAATAAGTACTCTAAACCTATAAAGCCACACCCTGCCTGTCACCACCTTGAGATGTGTTCTTGCTAGTATTATGTCATCATATACTCTGCAAACTTGGGTTTTATCTTGGGAATTTGACAAGATTTATATAGTAAAAGAACCACATTTAGGGCTCCAGCCTAACGGGCCTCCCACCTCAAGGGGAGGCTGAACCTCCAGAAGATGCTGTGTGTGCAAACTCACCATGTGCACGCAGCAGTGTGTGATGCACTGTCACCTCGTAATTGGCTGTCTGTCTGGAATCAATGTGCTTCCCAGCATCAGAGATGGCTGTCTGCTGCAATGCCTGACAGAATAGCTCTAAGTTTTTCTGTGAACATACAAATTCCGAGATACAGGTTTTAAGGTATTGGGCCTGTACCAAGTTTTAAAATCCAACATTTAAGCTCAAGGTTCTGT
The DNA here is from genome assembly GCA_027563665.1 of Antrozous pallidus. Taxonomy (NCBI): domain Eukaryota; kingdom Metazoa; phylum Chordata; class Mammalia; order Chiroptera; family Vespertilionidae; genus Antrozous; species Antrozous pallidus. The sequence goes on from CM050521.1 coordinate 37,689,315, forward strand.
GTACACAGAACTCAGGGTGGTCATTACTCTACTTTCTGGCCATTTGCTTTGGTTGATGTGGGTCATGAGTTAAAGCTAGATCACTTAAGCAGTTTAATAAATTGTGTATTTATGATTCTGTTCATTTTTCAGCTAACAACCCGAGAGAAGATTACAAATTCCACCACACTTTCAACACTGAAATTGCAAAGCTCTTGAAAGTCTCCCCAGAGAAGTTGGTCATGTTGCAGCCTGAGAAATTCCAGTCCAAATACGAGCTCAGGAGCAACTTAATGGACATCCAGGTGGGACATGGGACAATGTGTGCTTCTAACAAGCTCCCAATGATTCTGACTCACATACAGTTTTGGAGCTATTGATTTAATTTGTGCCCTTACTTGTATAGATCTAAAAAAAAAAAAAAAAAAGACAGAAATTAAAATCACCCCCAAACAAAATGTACCTGATTAATGACCAAGTCACAACTAGAATCTATGTTTATTTTAAAGAGACTTTTTGTGTGTGTGTGTTGAACACACTGGGACCTTGATTTCTCCTCTTCTTTCCCTTTATTCTGCACTTGTGGAGTCCTTCTATATGCCAGATGGAAGTATGCAATACATGGAAAAGTAATGAAGTGATAATGAGAGAGATTTATGGTCACTGCAGCATAGACACAGAGTCAACATGAGGTCAGAATAAAAGGGAATGCCAACAGGTGACAACTGAATCAGGGACTACTGGATACGCAGTCAAATACTCCACCCCTGTCTACAGATATCTCCTATCTGTGTACTTTGCTGATTAGTACCATTTCACCTATTTTGTCCCACCAAGGATCTAATGTGTATTGTAATTTTTCTTCATTTCTAGTAAACTAGTGGGAACTGACTAACTGATCTAGCTTTAAAGAGAGAGAAAGAGGAACCTAAAAAGCAACATGTGAAAAAAAATTGAATTCTACAATTGACAGCTGATTTATCAACAGAAGTAATGGTATCCAGGTCACAATGGAAAAGGATTTTTATAGTGCTAAAAGAAAATAAATAGCCCAACTAGAATTGTTTACAGCAGCAATTATTTTAAATACAAAATTATTAAAAACTCCAATTAAAATATAAGATTTTCAGACTGAATGAGAAAACACTATTAGCTACATATGTGAATGTCAACTTAAATATAGGGACACAAGAAATGTGTAGGTTTCTTATGTATTTTACTCCACGTATCAAAAGCCATGACCAGCCAGAACTGGTTTGGCTCAGTGGATAGAGCGTCAGCTTGCGGACTGTAAGGTCCAGGTTCTATTCCAGTCAAGGGCATGTACCTTGGCTGTGGGCACATCCCCAGTAGAGGGTGTGCAAGAGGCAGCTGATTGATGTTTCTGACTTTCTATCCCTCTCCCTTCCTCTCTGTAAAAAATCAATAAAATATATATTTTTTTAAAAAGCCATAACCAGCTCATGCACAATTTGGACACATCACAAATAATTATGTAAGACCACAACCCTAATCTTTCTAGGAACTCTTTTGTCCAATTGAGAGGATATACTTGGCACCACCTTAATGCGTTTAGTGCTCTTAATAAAATGCATGAAAGCTATGAGTGCATTAAAGCTTGATTTGGTCTTAGACTATGTCTTATTGGAAGGCTCTGGATTTTGGCTTTTCCTTAAAGTTACATAACAATGGCCTTACCTTTGTTTTGAAGAGAACGGTTTCATTTTTCCAACTACTTCATTTCTGAGCTATGTACATTGACTCCAAATTCTGGTTACAAACCACTAAGTTCTCTTTTGAACTTAGACTTTTTTGTAGCATCTTATCAAAAACAGCCTGTAACAAATAGCTCGTGAATTCAACATTTTGCCTTGAAATAGCTTATCCTCAACTCTACAAAATCTTTGCTGCCTTCTAGATTACCATGAGGCTGTTGTTCCTGTCCTTGCTATTTTCCCTGCTGACTAACAGCTTCCTTGCCACCCACTGCTTCATCATGAAGCCATTACATGTATTTTAGTATTTTGTCACTTCAGGAGCCCCTTCTACATATCAATTTTAGTATTTATTAGTCTTATTCACAATAACATTGCATAATAAGCCACCCCCAAAACTGATGACACAATGATAAGCATTTATTCTCATGCCTAGGGGTATGCAGGTTGAATGGGAATCAGCTGATCTAGGTTGGGCTTGCCTGGGTGGGTCGGCTACAAGCTGCAGGTCTAACTGGCCTTGGTTCCTCTTGGGGACCTGGGCTCGGTTGAGCCATGTTCCAGGCTGAAGCCCTGGCTGAAGGACAGCAGCTTTCAGGGTAAACACAAGTCATAGTAATGGTGGAAGTATGCAGAGCAAACCCAACTTTGCAAGTAGATTTCAAACCCCTGCTTACATCACATCTGCCAACATCCTATTGGCCAAAACAAGTCACATGGTGTGCTAGTTTCAATGTATTGACTCTCTAAGCTCATCTTTTCATTTTGGCTCTGGGTAACAAACTGGTTCTTTCAGTATTTCTCCTTTAAGAGAGCATAATGTTAACAGTTGTCAGTAGATAGCACTGGAGGGATGTTGCACAAAAGAGGGGGCTTCTCTCCCAGTTCTAGCTGCATGTTCTTGCCATACTCCTGGCTCCTGCTGTGTGCTTGGTCTGCGGTGCAGATGTGTAAGGACACATGGTGATGCCCAGGCACACACCCAGAGAAGGAAGCCCCTTTGTGGCCTTGCAGCCCCACTGGAGTGCTGACCACCTCCGTGTTCCCCACCCCAACTCCCACGTGTCAGCCTGGGCTTGGCTCTGCTGAGACCTCCAGGTGTGGACACTGCACACTCCATGTGTGGACACTGCACACTCCAGTCCTCACACTTCCAAGCGGCTCACCTGTGTTCCTGAAGGCTGCTTCCTCTTGCCTGGCAACTTTGAACAGGTCTGGATGGGACAACAGGCAGGTGAGCTGCAACCACACCTTCCCTGAGGAGGTCTGAATTCTAGCTTTGGGGAAGGGTCATCCTCCTAAGCTTGTTCATGCTTAGGGCCCTCACTTCAGAGGTACCTTTAGAGTACCTTTAGAGTTTTCTTTGAACCTTTGTAATTACTCTCCTTTTATAGCACAATGATTATTTATATTAAACTTCCCCTGTTAAAATGTGGTTTCTGATTGGTCCAGACTGAGACATATGGCCCAGTCCAAAGGGGTGACTCTGCACCCACTAAACACACTGCTATTTAGTAGAATGTAGTATCAAGGCCACTTATCTATACTTGGCAATAAAGTAAGTTGCCACAGGGGGCACCCGGATTTGAACCGGGGACCTCTTGATCTGCAGTCAAATGCTCTACCCCTGAGCTATACCCCCTTGCATAGTAAGAACTCCTCCTTACCTTACTTCACCTGTGTAACCCAAACATTCCATAGTGTACAGTAAGTTCTATTCATTCCTGATTGGCTGATGAAACTGGCATACCCATCGCAGACTGACTGGAGATCCCTCTCTGGCCACGATTTCACCTTTCCATTCGCCAAAGACTCCCACCCTTTTCTCATAGACATGTTTTCACTCAAGCTCCTGTAGGGCACCACCAGGTTTGAGAACCTGAGTCCCCAGATACTGCCTTCCTCCTCTCCTCCCTCAGCTCTGCCCTGTCCTCCCAGCCTCACCTCACTGGCTTTTTCACATCTTTCACTCAGCATTCCTGCATCCTCTCCTTGGCCTAGTCCCAGCCAGGGCTATCTCCTAGGGTCTTGGCTGAACCCAGGGGAGACAGCACTAGAGTAGCAGGGACCCCTGAGTACTGGGAAAACAACCCAGGAACTAGGGTAAGGCCCACAGCCTCCTACCACCACCCCATGGTCTGTGGTGAGAAGTCCCACTTTCTTCTGCCCCCAGCAGGGAAGTCCACGTGCCCATTTCTCTCCACAGATCTTCATTCACATGGTGAGGACACATACCAGTCCTTCCTGGAAGGCACCAGGCCCTAAAGACACCAAGGATTTAGAGGAAGAACAGTATTCTCAGGGGTATGTTAAATGGCATCCAAGACCAGTGATATTCACATTAGGGAGACTACAGAGGGCACTGAGCTATGCAATGGAAAATCAAGGCAAAAGGGGAGGCGGATTCTTTTCTCATTCCTGTGCAGTTTACTTATCTAATTACTCTGTTATGCAGGGAACATATTTCACTTTAAAAATATAATCTAATTTCTAAATAAGTACTTATTCCAGTGAGTACCAATCGTTGCCCCTCCATCATGTTTCCAGTGTAATCAACCTGCTACAATGTTGCTGGCTGCTTGTCCAGCCTATAAAATAACACCTTTTTATTAGGAGATGCAATAGTTTGTATGGAAAACAATACAGTAATTAATAAATAATAATACAATAAACTGATTCAAATATTCACAACTATAAACCTACTTTCTCTCCCCCCACCCTGTATATTACAGAATAAGCACATCAATTCAATAGGTAAGGATAAAGTTGATAAAATTCAATAACGAATCATGATTTAAAAAAAAAAAAACCTCATAGCAAGTTAAGAATAGAAATAAGAGGAGAACCAAGATGGCGGCATAGGTAAAACACCTATCTTGCTGCCATACACAGCAATTTTAAAACTACAACTTAAGGAAAGAACAAACACCATCCAGAATCACCAGAAAGCTGGCTGAGTGAAAATTCCACAAATAAAAGTGAAGATAAGACACTGTGACTCGGAGGAGTGGCTGAGGACAGCGCTGAAGATATGCGTGGAGAGGAGCAGCTGAGGACAGCGCTGAAGATACGTGCGGAGAGAGGTTTGGAGCATGTATGCCAGAGCTTAGGGCGGGCGGCTGAAAACCGGCCAGTTTTCTCCAACGGGGGAGACAAAGACGTCCCACTGGACTGATTCTCCAGCTCTGGGCGAAGTCCAGGGAACCCACAATCATATGGGGTAAAAACTGGACAGTGGGAGGGGACGCCGAAGCTCGGGTGCTGCAGGGGTCTGCCGGCTTGTGGAGAAGGCGAGCTTGTGCGGAGTGCGCATGAACTTGGGAACAGCTCAGCTGTGTGACCATGCAGAGAGCGCTCGTGACTTGCTCTTTCATTCAGGAAACCGTCAGACTGCATTGTTTTGCGACCCTGGGTGAGACGTTGGGTGTGCAGACCCATTTGGGGAGAGTCTGCATTCTCCAGTAGCCGGTGTAGCTCGGCAGCGGCTCTCTCTCAGAGGTGCTGCCGGCCATTGCCCCCGGCACAGAGTCCCTGGGGCCGCATAGGGCGGAGCTGACACTGTCTGCTTGGCCCAGAGACTCCACCCATTCAACCTGAGCACAGCTGAACATCACAGACAATTGGCCTGGAGTTCAACCCCTCAAATGATAACAACGATTAACCTCAGCTTAACTTCAGCAAGATTGTGCAACCCATATCCACCTCAGGTAACTGGGGAGGCTGAGCCACTGTCCCTTGTAGGACGTCTACCACACAAAACTCAGGGAAGCAGCCACCATGCTGCTGTCTCTTTCCACAGACATGGAAAGAAATCAGATGTGAAAGAAATGGAGGGAAAAAAATGACTGGACATGGAATTCAAAACCACGGTTATAGGGCTTCTCAAGAGGCTCCTAGAAAAGGTCGAGACCTATAAGGAAATAAGCAAGACCTACAAGGAAATGAACAAGACCCTCAAGGATATGAATGAGACCTGCAAAGAAATGAACAAGACCAATGTGGAAATGAATGAGTCCTACAAGGAAATGAACGAGACCTACAAGGATATGAACGAGACTCTTAAGGATATGAAAAAAGATCAACCAGAAATTAACCATACACTGACTGAAATAAAAAATATTATACAAAGACCTAAAAGTACTCTAGAGCACCCCAAGAACCAAGTTAAAGATTTGAAATACAAAGAAGTAAAATCCACTCAGCTGAAAAAGCAAGAAACCAAAAGAATCCAAAAAATTGAAGATAGTGTAAGGGGCCTCTGGTACAACCTCAAGCATACCAACATCTGAATTATAGGAGTGCCAGAAAAAGAGAGAGAGCAAGACAATGAAAACCTATTTGAAGAAATAGTGACTGAAAACTTCCCACACCTGGTGAAAGAAATTGACTTAGGAGTCCAAGAAGCGCACCAAACCCCAATATAAAGGAACCCTAAGAGGACCACATCAAGGCACATCATAATTAAAATGCCAAGAGCAAAAGACAAAGAGAGACTATTAAAAGCAGCAAGAGAAAAACAGTTAGTTACCTATAAGGGAGCACCCATACGATTGTCAGCGGATTTCTCAACAAAAACGATGCAGGCCAGATGGGATTGGCAAGAAATATTCAAAGTGATGAATACCAAGAATCTACAAGATTATTCTATCCAGCAAAGCTATCATTCAGAATTGAAGGTCAGATAAAGTGCTTCGCAGATAAGAAAAAAACTAAAGGAGTTCATCACCACCAAACCAATATTATACGAAATGCTGAAAGATATTCTTTAAGAAGAGGAAGAAGAAAAAGATAAAAGTGTAAATTAGGAACAACAAATACACATCTATCAACAAATGAATCTAAAAATCAAGTGAATTAATAAGCTGATGAACAGGATAAACTGGTGAATGTAACAGAATCACGGACATAGAGAGGGAATGGAGTGACAATTCTTGGGGAGAAAAGGGGTGAGGGAAGTGCAGCAAAAGACTGGACAAAAATCATGCAACTATGGGGGAGGACAATGGGGTGGGTGAGGGCAGAGGGTGTGATGGGTACCAGGTGGAGGGGAGCTATAGAGGGAAAAAAGGGAACAATATAATTAATAAACTGAACAATAAAGATTTAAAAAAAGAATAGAAATAAATTTCCTTAACTTGATATTTAGAACCCACCATGAACCTTCAACAAATACAACACATGAGAAGCAGTCTTGTTAGATTCAGAAACATGAAGGCCTATCATCACCCTTACTACTCAACATTTTGTATGGAGGGTCCTAGCCTTTATAAGAAAACAAGAAAATGAAAAGATGGAAAGGAAGGATTGAAAGGGGACAAACTGTCCTTGTTGGTAGATACTATGATTGTGAACACTAAAAGTAGAGAAAAATAATTAGAACCAAGAGAGTTCAGCTAGATTGCTCAATGCAAAATCAAAATATAAGAATGAATATCATTCCCATAAACCAGCAGTAACCAGCTAGATAATGAATTAGGATAAAAATCCTCTTAATAACAAAAACAAAAATCCTAAAGTAACTAGAAATAAAGTAACATAAGTTCTTTATTGACAAAATTATGAAATAATTTTGAAGGCTATAAACGAAACCTGAATTAATGGAAATGATTCCTTAGTCATTGGTGGGGAACTCAATATTATAAGAATGGCAATCCTATTCAATTCAATCATATGGTTCAGTGTAATTTAAGCAAAGATTGAAAAGGACTTTATTAGAACTTGAAAAAACAGAGGTTTAAGACCAGTGGTGACAATTTAAAATTTGAAAACAAGGTCGGACATGTTCTGCCACATGGCAAGATTCACAAAGGGAGCGTAATTAAACTAGTGAGCATAAGAACAGATAGATAAATGAACGGAATAGGACGTGTGGCTCATGCATATTGGTATATGAAAAGGGAAACTGTGATGATTAATTGTATGTGTCGACTTGAATGGAAGAAGGGATGCCCAGAGAGCTGGTAAAACATTCCTTCCAAGTGTGCCTGTGATGGTGTTGCCGGAAGAGATTAGCATAAAGAAGATGGACCTCACTCATGTGGGTGGGTGTCATCTGACCTGTTGAGGAGTCCAGAAGAACAGAGGCTGAGGAAGGGTGAATCGGTTCTCTGTTAAGAGAAATGGGACATATCCATTTTCTCCTGACACAGGACATTAAGTGCTAAGTTTATGCTTGTGGTCCCAGCATAAATATGAATAGCATTTCCTTTCACTCTCAAAAGTTTCCTGGATGATAAATATATGGTCCTCCTATATATATTGAAAATGGAGTCACAAACTAGTTGGGAAAGAACCAAATTATTCAACACATGGTGGTGAAATAACTGGTTTTCCATATTGAAAAAAAATTTTGAACCCTCACCAAACATAATGGTGGATTCCAGATGAATTAAAGAACTTAATATGAAAACTTTAAAACAATTTTAATTAAAAATATGAGTCTTTATACTCTCAGGGAAGGGAAGGATTTCTTAACACAAGGTATCAGGATAAAAAGTAAAATGCTATTTTAAATGTGTTAACAGTCGTCTCTCTCAATGATGAGAGATATGTACACCTGAGATATTTCACCTGAGCCCTGCGTCTCAGTGTCATAGAAGAAATGCTTTATCATCCTTTCATTTCCAAAACTCATGCAAGCACTCCTAACAGCCAATACACATCAGAAACGCAGAATTATGGATTCGCTCCCCATTTCTTTGGCCAGCATACTAAAATAATGTATATTTAGTGGCTGCCATTTATCAATGACAATTTTTGCTATTTCCTTCCACATTGATTAAGAAACATATTTTTCCTCCAGCGTTCAGCAGGAGTAAGCTCTGCTGTGTGCACTGCCCATCTTTGCTGCATACAGCTGGGGGTGGCTGAGCCAACCCCAACACTCCCTTTGTCATATCTACATGGCTCTTGAAATATGAGTTAATAAAATGGAATGTGTCTTTTCCCTTGGCAGAACTTGTCAGTGGTGAACAGAATAAAGATCTGTGCACACATATGCCAAGGGCTGATTTATACTCTGAACACCAGTAATTTCACCCAGAATTCATCATCGAGTGAGAAGGATCTGACTTAACAGGTCTCTATGGAGAGGGAGAGACTGCAGACAGAGAGAACTTGAAGGAGGTCTGAAGACCACTCTGAGTGGGGCGGGAGTGAGAATGGAAGGGCTTTTCTTTAAGAAAGGATGATATGGGGAGGAGATCTAGAGTGTGGATGGGTAAAGCCATGGAAACCTTTGGGAATGTGGGGCCTTGAGGAAGCTGAGGCCAAGGATAGGGGTTAATGTCTTTATTGTTCTATCCCAGGGTATAGCACAGCCTGGTGCATGAGAAATAATTGAGTGTTAGTTACAAAAATGAACAAGGTAAAGGCAAAAGCCTCCCGGTTTTTTGAAGTAGAAGGCAGTCAGGTGCTTCTTCTGTGTAAGAGTGAGGTGGGAAGGGAGAGGTTATGGGTGAATCTGGAGGCTGGTGCAGGGAACTGGATGGTCCGGCACCTAGTGGTGTTGCTGGAGATTTCTTCCGGCTCCACTGTGACACTTCTCCCTTTGGTGACCGCACATCTGGATCCCCTCGATTCAGTATTTCCTCCCAGGTAAGTTCTAGAAAACACTGATGACTTTCACTTCTGTACAGGAATGTGAAAGAGGAACAGGTGAAAACTAACTTTACGAGGCAATACTGTGTGCCAGGTATGTTACCAGTTACTTTGCCATCATTTCCCACTGTGATTCCCATGGGTTAATTTCCTTTGTGGGATGATCCACACTCATTGCTTCAGTCAGTCCCTCTGTGATGGCCATGTCTATATATCCCCCCAGCCACCATGGTTCCACACCCACACTCCCCTCCTCCTCCTACTGCTCCTCTTCCTCCTTTATGTCAGTGAGTGGTACTGTCAGCTCTCCAAATCCCCAAGCCAGGCACCTGAGAGTGAATGCAGCCCGCCCTTACTCTTACATCTGATCAGTCACCGCAGGCCAGGCCCAGTGTCCTGTATACAGATGTCTTAGTCAACACTCCTAACACCTGGCCAAGCTCTGCTCTCTCCCCCTTCCCTGTTTCCTCCCATACTCATCCTTCCTCTGGAGTGATCCCCCTCCAGCTAGGCGCACTCCTTCAGCTTCAGCTCACCTGTCCCTCACCTTTCCTTTGTGCTCCAGCAGGCCCCCCCAACACATCAGATAGAAGTTAGTTGTCTACTGGTTTGTCTGCCTACTAGGCTATAAGATGATTAAGGGCAGAGCTGATATTATTCACCCTGTATCCTCACAACACAGTGCAGCTTCCAGCTCGTGGTAAATGCTCAAAGATGTCTGTTTCATGAGTCTGTGCCCAATTAATCTCAGACTGGACTGAATCTCAGCTTCTGCTCAGTGCCCCACAGTGCCCAGCAGATCTTAAGAAAGGGAAATTGACTAGAAGCTCTAAGAAACCTCCAAAAACCAAGGATGTTCAAATGCATCTCTGAAGGAAAACACGTTCCAACCTGGATACTCTCCTTTGTGGGGACAAAGATGCCCTCTAGTCTTGTTTCCCTACCTGGAATCTTATCCTATATAATAAAAGAGTAATATGCAAATTAACCACACCTTCGCAACACCCACAAGCCAATCAGAGTGAGCATGCAAATTAACCCAACCAAGATGGCGGTTAATTTGCTTATCCGAGCAAGACAGTGTAGAAGGAAGCCAAGCACTGCAGAAGGGAGCAAAGCTGCAGAGAAATAAGCAAGTGGGGTGGGGGAGAAGGGAGGGAGCAAGGCAGAGGAGATGGGAGAGAGCGAAGTAGTGGAGAAGGGAGTGAGGTAGCAGAGAGGGAAGGGAGCTTTGCTTAGGCCACAGGAATTCCTATTCTTGCAGGAATCTTTCTGCAATGGGTCTCTGGTATAATATAAAAGCCCAGGGACTGAAGAGCAGAATGACTAGAATGACCAGGTGACCAGTCCCTATGATGTGCACTGACCATCAGGATGCAGATGCTCAATGCAGGAGCTGCCCCCTGGTGGTCAATATGCTCCCACAGTGGGAGTGTCACTCTGCTGACTGGGATGAGCAGTGCTCCCACAGCTGGCCAATCCCCACAGGCCATGCGCCCTACCAGTGCACTAATCACGTTCACTAGGCCTTTAGTAACAATATAAACCCTCCAAGCTGGAGTTTTCTGAGACAAACTGGGCTTTTCAATTTACATTGGGCTGCTCTAGATAGAAAAGGTCTATGGATCCCCTTGACTCACTTGAACAAAGTTTTTCCATATTGGGGAGCAGGCAAAAGGCTTCTTGAGTTTTAGCTTCCTAAATGGTAAAATGGGAAGAGGTCTAACTGAGGACAAAGAAACCACCCCCATGATCCCAGGCAGGCACTGGCCTTTGGTGGAGCCAGGGCATGCGGAAGGGACAATGGTGAACAGGCACTTTCGATGGGGCTGCCAGTGTGAAAGCATCTGGTCCCAGGTGTGTGAAGGTCTAGAGCAGTGGCTCTCAAAGTATGACCCCAGACCAGCAGCAGCAGCATTACCTGAAAACATGTTCATCAGAAACTTTTAGAGTGGGACTGTCATGTTTGTTTTAGTAAGCCGTCCAGGTGAATGTTAGGGTTCTGATGCACCATAAAATTAAGGACACAGCGGAGTTCAGAGTATAAGCAATTGACTGTGGTCCTTGGTTTCAATCCTGACTCCTCACCAGCTCTGGCTAGTCCTGATACTGGTGCTATAATTCTCAGCCTATCCCCTACTTGGGCATTTCAGTACTGGAGTCTTCCAGCAGGTGGCGAAAAAGGAAGCAGATGTAGATACATTACAGGTGTTTCTCAACGTGGGGTTTCCTGACCTTCCATAAGGAGCTTGTTCCTAACCCCAGATCATGTTTGACAAGTTCCCAATATGATTCCTGAGTACAGGAAATATGAAGATGGTCCCCTTCCAGCTAAAATTGTCAGTGCTTTTCCAGGAAGGGAAGACAGGAGGCTACAGAAAGGGGAACCTGGTGCTTTCTAACCGGAAGATAAATTGCAGTGAGGCAAGCTTGGTAGCTTTCAGGAGGTCCAACCTGAATGGACACTGATGGCAAAATTTTATAGGAATATTTGGCATGACTACATAGGTGAAAGATATTACTTAGGTGTATGTCTGTAGCTCAAGTGTAGAGTATTAACTATAGACCAAGAGGTCCCTGGTTCAAATTCAGATATCTCCACTAGCTCTCACTTTTGCTCACTAGAGCTGATGTTGAAAGATTTAATGTATTTCCTTAGTCCAGCTTTAGGATACTGAGCTCTATCAAATCTGGAAAAAAGTCAGAGGTAACTTAAAACCCTGTCACTGAACATCACAGTCCAAGAATGATAGGCTGCTCCAACTGACTTTTTATTTCACTGATCACAGGTCTTGTTGTTCACAGGCTAGCTTAGGCTCACCTTTTCTTCTTCTTAATCCTCACCTGAGGATATTTTTCCATTGATTTTTTTTAAGAAAGCGTGGAAGAGAGAAAGACAGGAAGAAATATCGATGTGGATTGGGTGTCCTGCAAAATCCCTGACCAGAGACCGGGCTGGGGAGGGGCCTGCAACCAGGGTACGGGTGTCCTTGACTGAAATAAAGGACGCTCTAACCACTGAGCAATTGGCTAGGGCAGGTTCACTTTTTCTATATTTTTCCCCCCCAAGGTTAAAATGAAGTTGTTGTTGTTTAAAAACTGTTTGTAAAATAGCTATTTTATCCCCATTTCTACATGTTTTCATTGTCCCAAATCAGTGGTGTGCTGGTAAATGTTTAACAGCCAGCTCTTGGGGGACGGGCATTGCCGATGTTTAATCTTTCTCAATTTCATGGTGTAAATAATCCCACCATGGCCAATTTTAAGCTACAAACCATAAAGTCACGGAATATGGAGTTGGGAAGATAATGCTCCCAAGTGACTCTCCGGTGCAAGCCAGCTCAAGCACACCACTGTCTCCAATCCATCTCCCTCACTCAGGTGAGCGAGGGAGCGGGGCGACGGGTGAGGATGCACCAAGGTCTCGCAGCCACTACCGCCCACCTACGACCGCATCCTGCGCCGCCGGGCCGCAGCCCCTCTCCTCCCCTGAAGGACCCGCTCCCCGCCCCCGCCCGCCCCCCACGCCGTCCCGGGGGACCTCGGCCAAGGTCGGTTTAAGAGATGGGCCCTCTGGGAGAGGCGGGTCACGTTTCATCCGAGCGTCCTCACCTGGCACAGAGGATGCGCTCAGTAAATGTTGGATGCAAGAATGGAAGGGTGGACGGACGGACGGATGCGTACACGCGGGCAAGCCCACCATACACTGGCCACCAGGCGGGTCCAAGCGCCCGGCCCCTCTGGCAGCTTCGCGGGGCCCGGGGTGCGGCAGAGTGGGGTTTAACCAGGCCGCCCGGGCCGCGGCGCCCTCTGGGAAGTGTAGTTCGCGCCTGCGCCCCGCAAGCCGCCGAGGCCGGGGTCTCCGGGCGGAAGCGGGACCACCCCTCCACGGAAGACGGGCTTGGGGCCGGCCGGCCGGGCGCGCCCTCTCCCGCCCCTCCCTCGGGTCCGCCCCGCCCGGTCCCGCCTTCTCCCGCGCCGACCCCTGGACCTCGGCCGCCCGAGTCGCAGAGTCGCGCCGCAAACTGCGGGCGGGGGGAGCGGGCGCGGGGGACCGCGGCCGGAAGCCGGAGCGGGGCTGCGGCCGGGATGGCGCACCAGGTGAGGCGCGCGGGGACTCCGCGGGGAGGACGGATGGACGGACTGACGCACGCCTGAGCGGGTCGCCTGGCGGGGCAGGGCGCCCCCCCCCCCGGGGCGGGGCGTGGGTGGGGGGAGAGCCTGGGACCTTCCAACTTTGGGATCGGGCTGTACGGGCCGCGCGGGCCCGGTGCGCAGGGTTGCGTGCACTGTACCCTCCCCCGGCCACCCCAACCCACTCCCCGCCTTCGGGGTACTCGTACAAGGGCCTCTCCCCCTTTGCTAAGTCGACCCTTTGGCTTAACCATCGCTCTCCCTCGGCTTGGCTAGTTTTAATTAATTATGTTATCCTGGGAGCGGTAGGCATGAAGGCCTCAGGGGAATTAATAAATCTGATACTTTTATTCTTGGTAGGGTGTTGGGCACACACCTCTCCCAGCCCCCCATCGGCCTTGGGGTGGGGCGGAGGAGACTTGAAACTAGGTTCATGCCTGCCACTCCCAGGTTTTGTCCTCTAGGTTAGGTGTGCAGCGCCGGGGTAGGTGGGGGGGGGGTTGGGGGGGGGTTTGGGGGGGGGGGAGCCTGGGTACGGTTCCAACCAGTGTGTGCCGGTACTTGGAAAACGTGGTACCGGTGAGGAGTCGCCACACGTTCTTAGGCGTCTTTTGGAGCTGGTTCTGTCGTTGGGATGGCTCATGAGCTTGGACCAGTCTCAAGCAACTGTAGACTCCATTGTTGGGGTGCGGTGGGGATTGGGTCTGAAGCAGGCCGTGTCCGGGCAGAGCAGTCACTGTGCCAGCACCTTGGTGTCATTAATGCCTCACTAGCTCTTGATAGGAAGGATCAGCCAGGCCTATTGGACGTGTGGGAACAGGGCAGCCTCTCTTGCCAGTTCAGGCTGTCTAGTTAGTAGCACTCTTCCTCAGATATGCCCACTGGCCCCAATCTAGGGTCTCCTCATTCCAGAGTTTTCTCTTCTATAAAATGAGGGGTTGGACCACTACTCTTTCAGACCTGATGTTCTGGGATGAGTGTGTGCTTACATTGTGTAGCTTCATAGAGATGGTGGCCAGTAGTGGCCTTGGGGAGGAATAGGGCACAATCAGATGGAGAGAAACAGGGTGGGCCTCCTGTCTTCCTGTCCAGTGCCAATCCCCAAAGCCCAGGGGCATGTGAGGTCAGCCTACAGGTGAGGGGTGGCAGGGTGCAGGGTCTGATCTGGGAGCCCAAGTCTGAGGCATGCTGGGAGAATGGGTCAGGCTGAGAAGGACAGTGAAAGATGAATGAGTCTGATGGGTATTAACCCCGCAGTTTTCATGCTGGGCTAGTAACACTATGGAAGGAGTATTTCAGGAGGACCAGCATGGCAGAAGTGAGCTAGTAGGCTGCTTAGTTACAGCAATCCTGGATCAGTTGAGAAAGCTTTTCTCCCATTGGTTGAGGGAGGGTAGTGGTCTGAGAGCTGTGGTGGGTCCAGATTGTAAGCCAGAGGTGGGTTTCCCTCTCCTGAAGGGAGTATTTGTGGCCTGCACATTTTCACACTCATTCTTTTTTTAAAAAATATATATTTTATTGATTTCAGAGAGAAAGGGAGAGAGGTAGAAACACTGATGAGAGAGAATCACGGACCGGCCGCCTCACACTCACTCCTAGTGGAGATCAAGCCTGTGACCCAGGCATGTGCCCTTGACTGGATTCGAACCCGGGACCCTTCGTCCTCAGGCCGATGCTCTGCCCATTGAGCCCAGGGCTTCACACTCATTCTTGCTCACTCCCTCACATACACACAGTCCTCACTCTTCCTCTGCTTTTTTGGGCAGGGGGAAGCCACTGATGGGACCGCCTACCTTGGCCACAGTCAGTTTCATTCCTATTTTGTAAGAACTTAGTCATAGAAGAGTTTGTTTTGAGGCTGGGTGGTGAAAGGCCTGGGAACTATGTCTTCCAGGTGTCTAGAAGAGCTGGGTATATTAGCCAGGAGATAAACAGGCACTTGGAGTGTGTGGAAGAGTCTGTTCATTCTGTGTGGCTGGAGATGTCAGGTTGTGACCTGCAGGTTGTGACCTGTAGGTTGTGACCTGTGACCTAGTTACACAGGCAGATTTGGCTGCAGTACCACTACTCATAGCACTTAAATGTTCCAGCATTTGTTCTGGGCACTTTTCCTGTATCGATCTATTTAGTCTTCACAGCATCCCTACAATGTGGGTTGTTATGATCCCAGTCTTATAGATGAATTTGGCGAGGTGCCATAGCTAATATGAAGCAAAGCAGGGATTGGAATGCCAGAAGCCTGGTCAAGCCCTAATCCTCATGTTTTACCCTATATATGTCCAGAACTTCTTAACTGCCAGATCAGGCCAGGAATAGGACCAGCTATTGGGAATGTGAAGGTACTGAAGTAGAAATTGATGAGCTACCCAGTTTTGAGTGAAAATTGGCATGAAATGTTCACTGCTCCTTAAAGGTCCACAGCAGTTGTCTCTGATTTCTAGTTCACAAACACGCTACCTTGGACAGATGGTGCCTGGGGAGGAGAGGAAGGTGGGGAGGGGGCGCTATTTACCAGCATAGTTTCATATTCAGGGGACCAGGCAGGTGCCATCCTGTGACTGGACTGCATGTCAGAATCCTCTGGGATATTTGAAAATGTTGATTTCTGAACCCTGAAAGCACTAAATCATGATTTAGTAGGTCTAGATGAATTGAGAAATCAGCCCTGATTAAAAGGAAACTGTGAAGCACATCCTTTGAACCTCAAAGACCTTTTGTTTTGTCAGTTGTTATGTTGTAAGAGCTTCTGATGGGAGAAGCTGAGGATACAGAGTATTTTCCTCCCGGTTTACTAAATAGATGCTGTCTGCTGGCTTGGATTAGCTCTCCGGCAGAACTACCGCTTGGCTCTGCTCGGGCCTTACGCCCCGTTCCCCTCTCCAGCCGGGTCATGCCACTTAGCAGTGGCTACAGGAGCATTTGTTGTAGTCAGGACTCGTACCCTTTCCCCATCACCGACTTGAACAAATCTGTTTCAATGTTCAACTTTTATTATGAGGTTACTGGGAATGGGACTGTCTGATACAGATACCCCCATGTCTATCCCTACAGACTTTACTGGTTAATAATAATTTAAAAAATTGGATGCTGAGTTTCTTAAGGTTTACTGATCTCATTATTTTTGGACTAATAATAATAAGATCAATAAATTCGTGCGCTGGTGAGGTCATTAGGGGCTGCCACCGGGCCAGGGTCTGCTGCTGCTGCTACTGCCGCCTGGGGCCTCCCTCCTTTTCCTGGGCCAGCCCCGCCCCTGGTCGAACTTCCGGTTGAGAGGACAATTTGCATACTACGCTTTTATTATATAGGATGTAGTCACAGTCAAGCACAGTCAAGGGACACCAAAATTTCAGTCTAAAGGCCTGAGCCCTAGACTTGGCCCTGAAGCTGTCTATTCACTCTGCATGCTGCTTCACTCATCACTTTGGAACCTCTGCCCCCTCACACAGGATAAGTGTGTCACTAGCATAGGGCTGTTTTGTATCAAACAGGAGATCTGAAATGCTCCGAAACATGTAAGGATCATGCCTCTGCTGATCTGTGAGCCCCTCGAGAACAGAGCCTCTGTGTGACATATGTCACTCAGCAGCCAGCAGGGTGCCTTTAGCGTGTGGGTGTTAAAGTTAGAGAGGGCAGAGGAGATAGGCAGATGGAGCAGAGAGGGCACCTGGTACATGGAGATGGGTGTGTCGGGCAGTCGTACATGCCCACCATCCCATCATCATCAGATAGGATGTCCAGGCTGGCCGCTGTTCACAGCATGGCATGTGTTACCTAGAGAGGAGCCCAGGTCAGCTAATATCCCTGGTCCCGGGAGTGGCCTTGTTAGAAAGGTGGGCCCTCCATAACTCAGTATGCCCATGCTATCAGCATGTTCTTCCCTGGATCTGACTCAGACTTGCTGAGTCAGCTCTGTGTTGAGCTACCAGAAGTTGGAGAGGAAATGAGCATCCAAGGCCGTCCTGACTTGATTCTTCTCACTGGCCCCCGGACGGTGTGTCTGTGTGGAACTTGTTTTGCGGGGACAGAGCCTGATGTTGATCATTACACCCCTAGGTTGTGGTTCTCAGGAGAATTGACTTTTACTAACCCAACTCACAGAGGACAGAAGATGATAAATCAACTAGGCCAATTCCTTAACACATTGTGGATGGATCATGAGAGTTCTGACTTCATATTACACAGTGTTTTACAAAGTATCAGACCTTGAAAAGATATTAGCTTGTAAGGACGTGTAATAAATAACTTCAAAATGCAATGGGAATTTAATTTTAAAGCATGCCTTTAACATTTATGTAAAATGTTTTTTGTACTCGTTCAGTAGAGACTTATTTGGCCACTGGGTAAAGCTAGCAATAAAGCTACTGGTCCGCATTAATACACAGTAATTTCCCCGTATCCACAGTTCTGCTTTTTGAGATTCAGTTGCCCAGGGCTTTCTTGGCTTGTGGCTGCATCAATCCAGTCTTTGCCTCTGTTGTCAAGTGGCCTTCTCCTGTGTCTCTCTTCTTATCAGGACGCCAGTGAGACTGGGTTAAGGTCCTAACTTAATCCCGTATGACCTTATTTTAACTAATTACATCTATAATGACCCTTTTTCCAAATAAGGCCACATTCACAGCAGAGCATTTTGGGGACACAGTCGATCCCATCTGATTGCTGTTGCTTCTTTGCCTGCTCCTGTGTGTAGGAGCCCACCACGCGCTTGCTGCTCCCCACTCCTTTGTGTGCACCTGATGTTGATGGGGTGAAACCAGCCAACTCCCCCGAGATTGTGCCCACAGGTGTCCATCGCCTTCCAGGACCTGGCCGTGCGGTTCTCTGAGGAGGAGTGGCAGCTCCTTGGGGAGAGGCAGCGGGAACTCTACAGGGATGTGATGCAGGAGAACTACCAGGCGCTGGCCTCCCTGGGTAAGGAGCTGGCAGTGCCCTGGGGTCTTTCTGGGGAGGTGTAGCAAGAGCCTGAGCTGAAAGTGGAGGGGGGGCTAGATCTAGCACCCTAGCCTGAAGCCTTAATCATCATTTACAAAAGAAACACTGTTTGAAGTGGTGTTCTGAGAGCCTCAGCTGAGCTGGGGGCCTCACTGATATTTGACGCGATTGTTGGTTCTGTGGACTACACGAGGGTTCTGGGTATGCTTTGGTGGGGGTGCTAAAAGGCTGGCAAAACACTGAGCAAGGTGGTTTTGTAGGTCCTAACACTCTGGTTCTTGGGGTTTGGGTGGTCCCATGAACACATGGGTAAACAGATGCATGGATGTATGGCATCAGGGCCACCTGCATGCTTGTGCTAAGGGGATGAAGGCAAGCTTCCACTGCAGGAGAACTGTCCCTTTTCTTTCTCAGGGACAGCTGACCTGCTCCCCCTCTCTGCCTTCCTGTCTCCTGCGGAGCCTGGAGGAGCCATGAGCTGGAGCAAAGCTGGTGAGGAACAGGAGCCTCCTAAAGGGGGTGCCGTAGGTGAGTAATCTTGGTAGATGAAGGCCAGGCCCCTTTGGGTATCCTGGTCCCCCTGGGCAGCTTGGACATGAGTGAACTCACTCTTCTCCCTCCCACCATGTGATCCTTAGCTCCCATCGCCACTTCTCATGAGACACTGTGACATCAAACCTCTCCTCCCCACATTGACCTTTCACCCCTCGTCCCTCTGGGCTGGGAGCTTGGAACACTTGCCCATTGAGCAACTACTCAGAAAAGACCTGGGTTCGCCCTTGGAGTGCATCACCTCTGTGGGCCCCCTTCCTGCCACCATCCATGCAGAGCCCACCTAAAATTCCTGAAGGTGCTACCACAGGGCTGGCGTCCAGAGACCCAGCCTGGGCAAGGCTGGGAGATTTAGGGGGAGAGGTGCCAGGAAAGGCAGAAGGATCCGATGGTGAGAGGGGATGGGGATGCAAGCCTTGGTGTTTCCCTCAGAGGAGTACCAGGTAATGAAGACAGCATATAGAAGAGGCCAGTTATCCAGGGTCCCAGCTCCCAGTCCTGGCTGTGCCCATGGGCAGGTCACCAGCCTGAGCCCTGGTCCTCTTTATCTCAATAGCCATTGGTTCCTCCTTTGCCGCTCCTCATGTGGTTGAGGGCCCACATGAAACGCGTGCAGAAGCATGAGTGCTGAGCTGACGTAGGGAGTGGGGATTCACTGTGGCCTCTCCAGCAGGAGGAGCACCCCAGCACAGCCTGCACCTCACTGCCCTGGTGCAGCTAGTAAAGGAGATTCCAGGGTTCCTGTTTGGGGAAGTCGGCCCCGAGAGCGGGAGAGCCAGCCTGGATGGGGAACAGGCGAACCCCGAAGGTAAGTCGGATAGCAGGGCAGCCTTTGCACTTCACAGGGTGGAGTTTAAGCTTTGAGCAGTGCCATGTGTGTGCTGTGTGCCTGCCTAGCTGCTGCCAGACCCTCGGTGGAGTCTTCTCATTTCATGAATGCCCTGGCAGCTCGCCTGCCTCACAGGCATGATAGTTGATTAAAGAGCAGCTTCTGACTTTTCTCACAGTGGTTTCTATACGGCTTCATCCACGTCCTTGTGGCCACGTCACATTGTGCCCTGCATGGCAGGTGAGGCCAGTCCCTGGCGTAAGGTGAGGAAGGCTAAGCTGTAGCTTGTTTGAATGGCCAGTAGGGACAGAGGTCCCTCTCCCAGCCTGTGCTCTTCCCACCTCATCAGTCTCTCCTTCGCACTGGCCCTTCTCAGCTCAGGCCTCACCTCGGGGTCTGTCCCCATCAACTGGAGCCTATAGGGTTCCTTTGAGTTTGCTCTGTTGATGGTAACTGAAATGGAAAGTGGGGGTGGGAGGGATCTAATCAGAACAAGACTGTGACTGTGACTGTGAGTTGACATTTTAGAGCTCAGGAGTGACAAGGCAGAGCTTATTGATGTCCTGTTAGTGGGATATGGCAAGGAAGGGCTGGAATGGGACACTTTACCTGCTGGGCTTAAATCTCAGCTTCCAGTGTCCTCTCCCTCCTTCCAACAGCAGCTGTGACGGTGGCAACTTGCCCTCTCCAAGGCCTGCCCAGCTGCCTTCCAGACACGCCTGTCCACCAGCCCAGCAGTAGCTCATCGTCCAGCAGTTCACCCGGAGCCAGGAGGCAGGGAAGCCCCCTCCCCATCAGTGAGTGTGATCCAGTGGGGGCAGGTTCCAACTGGATTCAGGAGAACCGAGCCCCATGCCCTGTTCATTTCTTAAAGACTTGGTTTCCCTTGTTGCTAAATGGGGACAAGCTCCCTGGAGAGCAGGACAAGTTTTCAGCCTCTGTCTGCTAACCAAAGAGGAGGTGTGATGTTCAGTGCCTGGGTGGCCAGTCACCCAGTCCTGCTCATGGAGTACTGTGTGCTCACGCTGCTCATGCAAATAAGTGGGGCAATTGCTGACATATAAGCCTATCAGCAGTAACATAGCTGCACACCTGATCTGATTCTCAGACCTCATCAAGGCAACCCTAAGAGCAGAGGAGGGCAAGGGTAGCCATCAGAATTTCTCTGAAGGATATCACTTTATTTTTTTTAAATTCTTGCAAATTCTGCATTTTTCTGGATATCTGTTTTCATTAAAAATATTTTAAGCCAAGACCGGTTTGGCTTAGTGGATAGAGCGTCGGACTGCGGACTGAAGGGTCCCGGGTTCAATTCCGGTCAAGGGCATGTACCTTGGCTGAGGGCACATCCCCAGTAGAGGGCGTGCAAGAGGCAGCTGATTGATGTTTCTAATCGATGTTTCTGACTTTCTATCCCTCTCCTTCTGCTCTGTAAAAAATCAATAAAATATAAAAAATAAAAATAAAAAAATATTTTAAATTAATATGGAATAAAATTGTATTATTCTCTTGAGTTGTCTTCTACTAGCTGCTACATGCTATTCTAAGAAAGCCACCTGGCTCCAGAAATATGAGCCTGATGATATGGAGCAGCCAAGTCGAGAATGATCCTTCAGGAAGGCACTCGATTTAAAGGGAAATAGCTTTAGAAAGCCAATTCGAGTTTTAGGGGATTCAAATGTTACCTGGTAGATTTGCTCTGGGGTTCTAAGTCTCCACAGGTGACAAGCATGAGTGCAGAATGAGGGCCTGTATGTTGAGATTGCTGGTGTCACTTCCTGAGACAAAGTCAGAGGCTGGAGTTGGGGGAGAGTCTCAGACATTTGGAGTGAACACTCTTGGTATTTACAATCAGACCAGGAGGAAACAGAGGTCTTCCCCAGGCAAGACCTCGGGGACAGACCTTGCAGGATCTGGCTCTACCACTATTTCAGGTTGTCCCCTGGGAATTTGGGGGCTGGAGAGGCCTCTTCCTCTGTGGGTACCTGATCTGGGCAATTCCCTGGGGTCAGGAGCCGAGGCTGGAAAGGCCTTCCTGTCTCTCGTGCTACAGAAACAGCAAACACCCAGGGGCCTACGGAGAAGGAAGGCCCTGGAGCCCCAGGTGGGAAGTGCAGTCCTCTCACCTGTAGCCCCAGCAGAAGGAAGAGCCACGGAAGACAGCAGAGAGGGACTTCAGGAGCAGGTGAGAGGCTGGCTTTCCTGAGAGTGGGGTCTGTCCTGGAGCTGAGTGGGATAGGGAAATGGAAGCATGTTATCTCCCCTCTCAGCCTCTAGGCAACCCACCAGAGCAGGGTCCATCCCCTTCTCACAGGTGGGAGATCTCAGATGTCCTGTCATCTCACAGCTGCCACCATCAGGGCTGCACTGACTTTGGCCAATCTTTCAGGTCCCACAGGAACCTCTCCTGGGAGCAGTCCCTTGCAAGGCCTCATCAACTGCCTGAAGGAAATCCTTGTGCCTGGGCCCCAGCACCCCGAGGCATCCTCGAGCTTACCACCTGTCCCAGGCCTGGGCATGTCACGACTAACCCGGGTGGAGCTGGGACCTGGGAGCCCACCCTGGGGAGGTGAGTCCTAAGAACCGGTCTCAGGCCAAGGTTTCTGAAGCCCCTAAGACTCGAGTTGGCTTTCTAGAGCTATTTCCCTTTAAATCGAGTGTCTTCCTGAAGGATCATTCTCGACTTAGCTGCTCCATATCATCAGGCTCATATTTCTGGAACCTGGTGGCTTTCTTAGAATAGCATGTAGCAGCTAGTAGAAGACAACTCAAAGCAGACCCTGGATTCTTTTGTGTTCTTTTCTCGCCCATTTGTAGGATGTCAGAGGAGGATGTGCTGAGTGAGTTGGACACTTACCATGGGATTGGGGGGTCAGGGCAGCATGGTGGGGCCAGGATCGCCTGTCCTGGAGTCTGACTTGTTAACTGTGCAGACTGAAGACTCCTGAAGCCTTTCCCCATCTGTAAAAGAGGGTCATTGTTTCCACCTAAGAGGGCTGTGTGAGGCTTAGGTACAGTAGTGTGTGTGTGTGTGTGTGTGTGTGTGTGTGTGTGTGTAAAAGCCTTGGTCTCAATGTAAGTCCTGTTCAGAGCCCTGAGACTGTCTACGCGCAGTGACCCATTACCCCACTCCTCCATTTGTATTCACAGTCACACCGGGTGCTCTGCCTTTATCTTCCCTTCTTTGTCCAGTTCTGGGAGGTATGGAGACAGATATTTTAAATCTGCCACTAAGACCAAATGAGTTACAGATGACCCAGACCTCCAGATTTCTGGCCCTGAACTCTGTTACCTGCTTCCCCGGATTGTCCACCTGTTGTTTCCACAAAGACTGAGGACACTGGGCTCAGGGTAGAAATGTGTTGCTTTTTCCTGTAGTGAAAACAGAGGCCACGTCCGGGGATTGTCCCCTCCAGGGGCTGCTGAAGTGTCTGAAGGAGATCCCAGTGGCCCAGGACACGCACCCTAGCCCTTCAAGAGCAGGGGAACCACGGCTGCAGGAGGATCTGGGGGCTTGGAAAGGGAATTCTGGAGGTAAAGGCACTGGCTGGGCTGGGAGGGCCTTGAACATCATCCATTCCTTCCTCTGCTCTAGGCAGGGCCGTGGGTGACCCTCCTTAGTAAGACACTGAGGCCATGTTTCTGTGTTGGTTGGAGTGGCCAGATATTGGGGATTGTCACCACAAACGGAGCTGGTCACGCAGGAGGTGCTTCATCAGTCTGGATCGGCTCTTAGAGTCGGAGCCAGGAATTCCAGAAGGAAGGAAGGGATGGTGTAGGGGAGAGAGACTGAGAACAGAGACAGAGCTCAGCCCAGCAGACATTTGGGGCATAATTTGGATATGGGGTTCTCATCATGTCCTTGTAGGCTGGGATAGTGTTTCCACACTCAGCTCCCTGTGCTCAGCGGCTTCTCAGGATGTTGAGCATGTCTACAGGTGTGCTAGCCTTGGAGGAAAGACTCTGATAGGTGCTTCCTGGGGAGAACTGACCTGGGGAGCAGGGGGTGAGGGGAGGCTGGTGGCAGGACAGGAAGTGTGAGGTGACTGAGTGTGACTACCTCAGAGGGACCGCTGTGGAGGCCAGGGGCCTTGGAAGCCCTGTCCTAACCCACGGGGCCTCATGGAGGGCTTCCCGCAGGGCCCAAACCCCTGCAGACTCTTCCTTCCTGCTCCGGTGCTGGTGCTGGCCATGTGCTCTCTGTGAAGACGGAGGATGGCTGGGCCCAGAGCCCCCCAGTGCCTGCATCCTGTCGGCTCCGCAAGCGGACCCACAGACCCTCTGCCACCAGCAGTCCCGGGGGTCATGGAGACACCAGTGGGGACCAAGTACTCAGATGGGGCCCCACAGCGCAAGGTGAGGCCTGGGTCATTTCCTTGAGTCCTGATGGAGTTCTCAGCTCCCAATAAAGTTATGCCCATCCACAGGGGAAGAGCCCACTGTCGTAAAGCAATTAATGCCCTCTCTTACCCACTCCCTCAATCCAGCCTTGCCCAGGAGCCCTCCTTTTAAGAACCTTCACTTGCAGAGCTTTCCTGACTGTCAGGGAGCTGGCTACTCATACATGTGGGTCTACCACCTGCCCCAGAGCCTGGGGGACAGTCTGTGTCATCCCCCGTATGAACAGAGCAGGAGGGTGTCCTGCCTGGCAGGCTCCCATACCTGGTGCAGGCTTCTCACCCAGCAGAAGATGGACGGGGCAGCCAGTCTTGGGCCTGACCAGGGGCCCTGCCAGAGATGGTGATAGGGCCATCTCCCCTGTCCCAGCCAGCAGTGCCTCGAGCTCACCTCTGGAAGCCCTGGAGGCCTGTCTGAAGGGCATTCCCCTGAGTGGGTCGTTACCTCCCCAGCCGCCGCCGCCGGCCACCTCTTGGTTCCAGAGCCCCCATCCAGGAGACCCTGGGTCTCAGAGGCCTGAGCTGAGCCCCCGAGGATCACACAGTCAAGGTAGACTTGGCCATACCCTGGGGATGGCGTTTGACCCTGCACACGCACAGGGTTGGGGGTGGGGGCCTGCTGAGGACACCGTTATGTCCTCCTCTCTGGGTCTCGCAAAGTGCAAGCCCTTCTCCCCTCCCACCCACCCCCACCCCCCTTCATGCCTGCCCCCAAACTGCTCCTGAATTGGATGGAAGTCAGTTAAATTGTTCCTGCCCACTTCCTTCTCTAAGAGCTCTTACTTACTCTAGCCCCATGAGCCCAATGGCTGAGGTCATGTGGGACAACATGCTGTGGTATTTTAATCAGTGCTGTGAGCTCCCTAACCAGAGAGAGACCCCAGTGGAAGATCCTTAGGGCAGGGCTCCTGGGCGTCTTCCCACAGCTCAGGCCCAGGGACCTCTTCCTAGTGGCTTTCCCGTGATGCCAGCTGTGCTGTTTCCTGTAGGACTGACTGTGGGGCCTCTTCCGGCTCTGGGCCTACAGGGCTTCGTCAGAGATGGCCCTGCCCTCGCCCCAGGTCCCCACAGCACCCCCACCAGCTTCTCCTCATCCAGCAGTACTGATGGGGACCTGGATTTCCAGATCTCTGAGGGCAGCCAGGGACGTAGGCCTGGAAAAGGTGAGCTGGCTGGCCTAAGGCTCGGGCTCAACCCCGGGAAAGGGTAGGAGGCGTCCCAGCCCACTGTGGTGTCCAACATATCCTAGTCAGGGCCCCGAGCCCATGCTGGCAGCAGACCTGGAGTGCCCTCATCACAGCCCACTGACCTGAATTCCAAGTAGGCGGCTCAGACACATTGGTCCACCCTGAGCAGGGCCACCCAGAGCCTGGACTGACACATGCTTGGGGCCAGGTCTCAGTTCAGGTACCCTGCCTGCACTGCCATGACAGGTCCAGTGCTCTGTGCCTCCTCCCCTGGGTTCAGCTGCCCTGGACACAGGGTGCAGGCAAGGTTCCTGGGGTTCGCAGAGACTGTGCTCTGTCTGACACTACAAATGTTGGGTTTTCACAGGAATCCCAGTCCGTAGCGCCCCACTGCAGGGCCTGGAGAATTGTCTCAGAGAGATATCTCTGCCCAGGTCACAGCCTACCTGGTCCTGGTCCTCGGCAGGGGACAGAGAACCACAGAGAGTGGAGCCCAAGAACTGGATGGCAGACAAGGACGGTAAAGCATGGTTGTCAGGGGGTCTAGGAGTAGGAAAAGGGCCATATTCATCCCTGAGATGAAAAGATACATTGCCCTAGCCAGTTTGGCTCAGTGGGTAAAGCGTCAGCCTGTGGACTGAAGGGTCCTGGGTTTGATCTCAGTCAAGGGGGCATGTAGGAGGCAGCCAATCAATGATATCAATGATTCTCTCTGGTCATAGAACAATTTCTCTCCCTCTCCTTTACTCTCTGAAGTCAATAAAAATATTTTTTTAAAAAGAAGAGACTCTCTGGAAATGACTTGGGCAGAGGCTAATGAGAGGCCAGAAAGCCAGAGAGCACTGCCTGCCTCTGCATGGCGGGTGTAGTCGGGGCAGGGCTCTCTGCTGCTGAGTTCAGGCCTTGGCTGTGGGGGAGTGTCTTTCGACTGGGGCTGTCTGGCCCCGTGTGCTTGGTGTCCGGCATAGTCACTGGGCTGTGGGGCTCCCAGGAGTCCATCCATGTAGCTGGGTCTAGAGAGATCCCAGAGGATTTAGACACCCCTGGGAACATCTGCAGGGCTGGTGAGTGTTCCACACCTGGAGCACGTGTGCCCGAGAATACAACGATGAGTTTTCTGTCCACTAACTTCCTTTCCTTGGTGCCAACACAGAGCCCTGGGGCAGACAGGCCTCTGGGCCTCTCATTAAAACAGGACTGAGGAGAGAAGTGTGTGAACCAGTCCACCTCAGGGGAGACGTGCCCACCAGGAGCCTGCGGCCGGCCAGCCCACAGGCACTCACCTCTAGCAGTGTCCCTGCCTGCTGCCAGCGAGGGCTCAAAGACCACGTGGCCACCGGGCCAGGACCATGGAGGTGGCTCCAGGACGGTGAGCTGACATCTGCCCTCAGCACTTCCTGGGATGTTGCACTGCAAACAAAGTCTTTGATGAGGGAATAGATTTCCCTTCCCTCTCTGTTCCTCTGTTCCTTCCCTGTCAGACACCCATTCATTCCCTAGGCTGTCAGCTGAGCACGTGAGTGAGTGCAGGGAGCTCCCTCTGCTGCCGTGGCCACTTAGTTTAACTTACAGCAGAATTTTGTTCTTGACCTGCCGAAGTGCTGGAAGGCTCTGACTTGTTTGAAAAAATATGGTGTGTTTGACACTCCCACCAGGCAAGAGCTGGTTTGGAGGGCCTCCTGTGGGCTTAACTGAATCTCTGCTGTTGGACACTGGTCCTGAGGGAGTTGGGTAGGAGGACCCAGATCCTGCTGGAACCGACTACTAGTGGGTTCAGTGACTTGAGTCTTCCAAAAAGTTCCCCAGCTGGATTTCCACAGGGATTGGGGGCCTAGCCAGGCTCTGGCTTCACTCCTGTCCACCGTCATGGCACAGAGGATGTTCAGGTCCACCGGAGCTTGTCTGGGGCCATTGACTGGGCTGTGTGCCTGTTCATTCAGGCAGAGGGTGCTCCTACCTGTCAAGCTGATGGACTGAAGGTTCTTTTGTCATTTGCCCAGGGACAGCCATCACGCCCTCCCCACTTCACTGCCTAGAGAACTCTCTGAAGGGGATCTTGCCTGGGAGGCCCCTGCGCTTCACATGCTTGGCCCGCCCTGGCCCCGGCCCCAGCCCTAGCCCCAGTCCTGGCCCCGGTACCGTCACTGGCTCCAGCTCCAGCTCCAGCCTCAGCAGCTCAGAAGGGGAAGACCCAAGGCTGGAGCCTGAGGTTTGGCAGCCGCTCCTGCAGGGTAAGCTTGTGGGGGAGAGGGAGACAGGAAGCTATGCTCCAGGCTGGGACCCCCACCTTGATACCAGCTTTGTGATGCAGAGAGGGACCCTCTTCCCAGCAGCAAGAATCCTGGCCCTCCGACTCCAAGCCCTGGTGAAGGCCCCAGGAGAACAGAGCCCAGGGACCACTTCGGTCTTAGGACAGGTGAGCCTGGGGTCTCCTGAGTGGGGCATGTCCCCAGGAGGACTGCTGCCCAGAGGCTGGGTTGTCTGACTCCCACCTGTCACTTTGTCTGACTCTTGCCAGAAAATTCTCTACTTTTGTCATGCTTGAGTTCCCTGTAAGATGAGCTGTATCCGAGAGAGAAGGTGGGGCTATTGAGGCACTCAGGATTCCAGGAGCGTTAAATAAGTGTGTTTGATTAGAAAGCCTAGCAATGAGCTTTATATATATATATATATATATATATATATATATATATGTTATAATCCTATCTAATAAAAGAGTAATGTGCAAATTGATTATACCTCCTATCAAGCCACACCCATCAGCCAATCAGGAGCAAATTATGCAAATAAACCCCAACCAAGATGGCTGCAGCCTCTGAGAGCAGGAGGGAGGCTTGGGTTTTCACAACAATGGAGAAAGCCAAGCTTACTGTCTGCCCTTGCCGATGTAGGCCTCCACGCAGTGCTACAAAGTTTCAATTATAGAAGATAACATATATCCCAACAGAAATGGCAGCAGCCACAGAACTGGAGAGAGCAGAGGCTAGGGTTGCCCGGGGAATAGAGGAAGCCAAACTTTTGCAGCCCTAGCGCGTAGGCCTCCATTCTAGGCTATAAAGTTTCAATGATAGAATTTAAATAAATCCAAACAGAAATGGCTGTTGCTACAGAGCCAGCAGAAGACTTGGCTGCATTCCAGGCTACAAAGTTTCAGTTGTAAAAGATACATAAATCCCAGATACCAGGGCCTCCACTTGGGTTGCTGGGGGGCGTGGCCGGCCTGCAAACCACCACAGGCCCCTTGCTCAGGTCACCCCACGCCCCAAGGGAACCCTCACTCTGATCTGGTACACTCTTCAGGGCAAACCAGCTGGTCCCCACCCATGCACCAGGCCTCTATCCTATCTAATAAAAGAGTAATATGCAGATTGACCATCACTCCAACACACAGGAGGGCTGCCCCCATGTGGTCAAAGATCCTGCCCTCATATGGACACAAAATGGCCACCATAAGATGGCCAGCAGGGGAGGGCCGTTGGGAGGTTCCAGGCCTGCAAGGGAGGGCAGCTGTGGGCCATCAGGCCAGCAGGGGAGGGCAGTTGGGAGGGACCAGGCCTGCAAGTGAGGGCAGTTGGGGGTGATCAAGCCTGCAGGGGAGGGCAGTTAGGGGTGACCAGGCTGGCAGAGGAGGGAGGTTGGGGGCAAACAGGCTGGCAGGGGAGCAGTTAGACATCAGTTAAGCTGGCAGAGTAGTGGTTAGCAGGTGATCAGGCTGGCAGGCAGAAGCAGTTAGGGGCAGTCAGGGATGCAGGCAGATGAGCAGTTTGGAGCCAGCATTCCTGGATTGTGAGGAGGATGTCCAACTGCCCGTTTAGGCCTAATCCTGTCGAGCCTAAATGGGCAGTCGGACATCCCTTAAGGGGTCCCAGATTGGAGAGGGTGCAGGCTGGGCTGAGGGACATCCCCCACCCCCTGTGCATGAATTTTGTGCACTGGGCTCTGGTCTATATGTATAAAAGCGTAAGCGATCATTATGACAGGACGGAATTGTCCACCAGTTGCTATGATGCACACTAACCACCAGGGGGCAGATGCTCACTGCAGGAGCTGCTCCCTGGTGGTCAGTGCATTCCCACAGCCAACCTCCTGCTGCAGGCCAATTGCCCGCAGGTCCCTCCCCTTTTCCCCCCGCCCCAGCCCCCACTGTGGTTTAGCATCTGCCCCTGTGCTAAACCATTCCAATGACCTACTTCTGGGTTGGGGTTTCGTGGTAGCAGAGCAGCTCCATCTGCGATCTATTGAAAGTCAGCCCTTGACACAAGGGTTTGTCTTGTTCCATCCGTCCTCTCCCTTCCCCAGGAGCCACTTGCCCACAGTGGTGGCAACAAGGGAAGAGGGGGGGGGGAATGGGAAGCAGGGAACTGCATGGTGGCAGGGTAGCATAGGTGTCAGTATCCGGTGACTATTGTCTCCTCTCCAGACCTTTCTGGGGCCTTTGGACCCCAGGCTGGGACGAGGAACTGGGGGTTGGTGGTGGCAGATATGGCTTTTTCCCCAGGGGGTTGAGGGCTGGCTCCTCCTTGGATCCTATGGCCAGCCTCCTGCGGTCCCTCCTCCCCACCCCCGTGCACGAGTTTGTGCACCGGGTCTCTAGTGTTACATATATAATATGTATGCATTGTATACACTTAATGTGTGTACAGACATAAACACAAACACATACACATACTGTTGTGTGGGACCAGCATTCACTAGGAATGCCTGAGGCGCTCACCCAGCCTTATTTCTCAGTACAAGCCCCACGGACATTCCTCCACATGGGCTAGTGTTCTGGCTGGGCCACCCTGTGCTTCTTACGATCATAGGACACACTTCACAACACCATCAGAGAACTTTAAGGAGCAGGATTTATTACTCAGGTCACAGGAGAGAGGAAGGAGCACGAGGGCCTGGTGCTCTGTCTTGGTCATTGTCGTGGTGGGCATCTAGGGTTTGGTGGGCTCACTCTTTGTTGGCTAATTTGAAACAGAGTGGGAATCGGGGCGCAAGAAGGGAGAAGCAGGGTCTCTCAGATGGTCAGTTATCTAGGTCACCCAGGGCTTTCGGAAAGAGGGACCTTCCTGGGGCTGGGGCAGCTTGGCTGCTTACCCGGTTGTTGGCGAGGAGCTGTCGTACCCCTCACAGTACGTTTATGTAAGGTGGACGTCTTCTGAAATGGACGCCTCTGCAATCCAAAGCTTAATGTCATGGTCTTACACGACATGTAAGTAATGAACATTTTTAAAATTTGGCAATCAACATAAAAGTGTCGAAAGTGAGATTCCACCTGGGAGAACTTCGAGGTTGTCCTGCCAGGCAAGCTAGAAACACTGCCTGCTACGCCAGGCCACCACGCTTCTCAGTCCAAACTGACCTAGTGTTTGACCAGCAGGGAAAGCAGAGGAGAAGACAGGAGGCAGGTCCCAGATTCCCCGGACAGAAGTGTGTTTGGAGACCCTGGGCCGGCCTAGCCCCCTGGGCAGGACCCAAGGAGGTACAGGTGGGGTGATTGGGTGGGGAAGGTGGGGGGAGGGGGATGCTGAATTGTTCCCATTCAGGCTGGTGGCCCCAGTAAGTCTTTGGCCTTTCTGCAGCACAGGCTGTCCCCACATTCCTCACTGCCCAGTAGGGCTGATGGGAAAGAGCACAGTGGGCTGGGCATGGGCCGTAGTCTCCTACGGCCCACAGGGTGCCCCCAGCATGTCCCTGGTGGAGTCTCACTGGTGGTGGGACCTGCAGTTCATGTCGTTTCCGCCTGCTCTCCCCGGCCCCCACCCCCTGGTGGAGCCAGAGGTGTCATGCCCAAGCAGCAGGGGACCCCAGACAGTCCGGTTCCCAGCCCGTCACACAGGCCCCAGCAAGACATTAGACCAGAGTTGGGCTCCCTGGTGGGCCAAATGTGTCCATCTTGTATCTCATTTAATCAATATTTGAGAGTTGAAAGCTTGATTTTTTTATGTCATGTCATGTCCAAATATTCCCATGTTAGGATGGCCCTGTCAAAATGAAACATGTGCATCCCAAGTGTTTTGTGCTCTTTCTGCAGGGGCAACTGGGGGTATCTGCCCTGCCCCTCGGCCAGAGAAAAGGCCGGGGCCAGGGCCCTGCCAGCCTCCTGGGCCACCCGCTCAGCCCCTGTCCTGGAAGCTCAGGGTTAGTGAAGAGTCCAGGGGCCTGGTGCCTGGACACGGAGGACCAAATGTTGCAGGTGAAATGTGGCCTCCCCGTCCCCTCAAGTTGTCAGAGGGGTGGGCATGGGTCCTCATCTGTACAGCCACCCAACCCCTTCCTGCTCCTCAGCTCCTTCCTGCAGGGTCACACGGGGGAAAGTTTTCTTAACACTCTTCCATGATTGTTTGGGTTACAGATAGGAAGGGGCTCACCTTGAACTCATTTCAGGTTACTTAGTTCATTTTAGTATTTTCTTACAGAAATAGCTGGCTTTTTCGTAAAAGCATAGCTACCTTTCAGAAATTAAGACATACCAGAATGGATACACCCAGAGTCCAAGTTCGGAGTCTGAGTGGGCTTGAGAGAATAGATGAGGAAACAGGCCAAGTCACATTGTGTTATGTGGCCGTGGGCATCCTGAGAGGCAGCAGATGTGGTTCCACATCAGACCTGGGCCAGAGGAGGTGCCTCCCTAACCACGTTAAGACCTGGGCTGCGTTTCCCGGTTCTAGGATTTGCATGGAGATCCTCACACCAGACTGGAAGCGTGGCCCATGGTGGCTCCATTGCTGGGGTGATGGGGTCCTGCAGCCACCCCAGCCTCACTCTTTCCTCTGATTGAAGCCCTGGAGGTGCTGATAAGAGGAAGGAGCCAGGCTAGGGCTCAGGGGGCTGGGCAACAGCGGGTAACAGGGCTTTCTTGTGAGGTTTGCCTGAGGTGGAGACCAGTTCCAAGAGAACTTAGAGTGGAAAAAAGACTTAAGACCTTCTGAATCTGTAACTTGTGAATATGAAAGACAAAAGTTGGGATTGGGGGATCCCTGGTAGTTTGCTTATGACCTTTCACACTGGGTACTAACTCGGATCCTTGGTCACCCCACTGGAAGCACCAGGTCCCAGGTTGGACTGGCCTCCTGGGCCCTCTTCCAGACGCTGCCTGTGGCCTTGGCCTCATGCTGTCTGCTGAGGCTTCTCCAGGCCTTTGCCTCTGACTCTCTAGGGCATGGTTAGGTGCCCCCAGGGGCCATTTGGTCCCAAAGATGGCACAAGAGCCTATTGATCCTTTTCCTAGAAAGTCCTGTGTCCTAAGAAATCTTAGTTACCATGGACACCCAATCTGTAGTTTATCCTGTTCATGATTTGGGAATCAGCCTGGGGATGTGGCCACTATTAATGCCATGAACATTGTTATCGTTGTTCTCAAGCCTGAGTCACTTCCTTCCCATCTAAAGCCAGGCGGTAGTGGGGCAGGATGCTGAATACACAATCCAGGGGACGGCTAGTGGGAGAGAGATACCCTGAGAACTCTCACCCTGCATTCCTGCTCTGGTTTTAGCCAGGACCGAAGAGAAGCCACTTACCAGAGGCCTGCCTGAACCGCCCCCCATGGCCACCGTCCCGCCTGCTTTGCCACCTGCCTCCCCACGGCCACCGTGTCCCTGTGGAAGTTCTCTGCAGCAGGAGCTCCACAGCCTCAGTGCCACCCTCTCCGAGAAGCTGGATCAGCTCGCCTCGGCCCTGGCAGGCCTGTCTCAGGAAGTGGCCACCATGAGGACCCAAGTGGATCGGCTAGGGAGGTGTCCTAGGGGCCCTGGACCAAAGGGCCAGACTTCTTGGCCATGGGCCCTCCCCCGGGGACCTCACTGGGCTCATGGCCCTGCTCGCAGACACCTGCCCTACTGGAGACAGAAGGGCCCTACCAGGCCCAAACCAAAGATCCTGCGTGGCCAGACGGAAGGCTGCAGGGCTGGTGAGGCCTCAGGCCTCTCCCTTGGGACGCTCCACCTGGTGCCTCAGCTGCCTCCAGGCACCCCCCAGGTAGAACCTCCTGGAACCAGCTCCAGCCCTTCCCAGCACCCACCATCCTCAGCATGCAGCCGGGCCGTGCTCACTGTGCGTCCTCTGCTTGGACACATTGGGGGCCCCCAAACTCCCCCTGCCCCTTCAGTGCCTGCTGCTTTTCCCCCGCAGATGGCCTCTCCTGTCACCAGTGCAGATGCAGAGCCACCAGCTGCAGCAGCTGCTCCAACCGGGCCCCGAAATTGGCCCAAGGACCCAAACAGCTTATTGGTGGGAATACAGAGAGGCTTTGAGGAGAAACTCTGGGATGGTGGAGAACATAGGGACCCAAGGTGGGAGGCCTCTAACCACCTTCATCAGCTCCGCCCTGAGGATGCCCTGCCCCTGGCTGCTTCTCCTAGGGGCCAGTCAGCCCCTGCACATCTTTCGAACCAAACTTTCCCCATTTCTGGGCTGTGAAGAGCTAGGCATCTCTCGGCCTGACTGCCCCAGAC
This sequence comes from Antrozous pallidus, assembly GCA_027563665.1. Lineage (NCBI taxonomy): Eukaryota > Metazoa > Chordata > Mammalia > Chiroptera > Vespertilionidae > Antrozous > Antrozous pallidus. The sequence continues at coordinate 37,723,083 of CM050521.1, forward strand.
ACCAGGATGTGTTTGCTCGGGGGTTTAGGGGCACTGCTTGGGATGCATTCCTCAGCCACGCCTCAGTCCTCCTTGGCTCAGGTTCATTCAGGTGTTGCTTCCTCCCTTCTTTGCCATCATAACTGCCCCAACTCACAGGCAGATGGTGGCATACGCCCCTGTGCCCAGCACATGTGCCCAGGGCGCTCCAAGTGGCTGCAGAGATGCTAGGAGAGTCCTTTCTGCGCTCAGTGCTCGGAAAGCAGTGGCTCTCACTTTCCTGCTGAATACGCAGATGTTTCATTTGGAGAGAATGCCACTCCTTGGTCTAAGTTAGATTCTAAAATTACAAAGTTAATTGCTAAGGGAAAGGCCCTTGGCACCTACAGAAAGGGGCTAGGTGGGTCCACCCAGGGCGTGGTTGACTGGTTTGTATCAGTACTGGGACAAGTGAGCTTGGCAGACAAGAACTTGTGCCCAGACCAGTCTAGGTTGTCATGTCCAATCAGAACCTATAGGAAGTTCAATTATTTTTTATATGTGGAGAATAAGTAATAAAGTGAAGGGTAAGTTAGTTACTTCATCATCTGCAGTATATTCGTCCCACAGGTTCACTGCCATACCAGAAACTCGGTTCACTGAAAGCCTAGAATCTACGTTGGTGAAAAATCTGTGCGCAGTTCAGGATTTTGGGAGTGTGTTCAACACATTCACCTACTTTATGGGGAAATGTCAGTTTGGTGGGAGAAACTGAGGGGCCTTTTTAAACTCAGGAATTCCAGAGGTTTGGAGGTGGGGGGCACAGAAGGCTCCAGTTTGGCATGTCACCATCCTGGCAAGTAGCCTGGGGGATGGCTCCTGGCTGACCTGGGCTTGAACTTCCTTCCATTCTTGCTCCATCAGCCATTTGCCAGCCTGAGTCCACTGTAAGGCAGGAAAGGGAAGATCCTATTTCAACCTGTCAGAATCTGAGTGGGATTCCCCAGGGGCTCCCGGCTAGCCCAGAGGGGTCTAATGGGAGAGAAGCTGCAGTGGGGGTGGGAGGGTGCCACAGTCCCCTCCTGTGATAGATACTCCATGTCATTGCTGCCTCCATGAGGAGCTTGGTTCATTGGCAGACCAGACTTGATTCAACTGTGTGTGTCTGTGTTTTAGATGTGGCTTCTGTAAACGGCCAAGAGTTGGATTTTATTTTTTAATCCAGCTTGACAAAATTTCTTGTTCCTTCATTGGAGCCCTGAATCCATTTACATGGAATAAAATTTCTAACATTTGAATATACCATTATTTTCTCATGTTTGTTCCACTTGTTCTGGAGATTTCTCCCCCTTGTTTCTGCCTTCTGTTGTGTTGACAATGTTGTGGGTTTTGTTTGTTTTTATACATTCCATTTTCCCTCTGCTGGCATCAATGTTTAAAGAATTTAAAGGAAAGCATCTACATTTACAGTCATATTTGGGAGATTTTGGCATGCCTTTTCCAGAAGTTCATAGAATAATAAATTAGGAAGGATACAGAAAATTTGGACAAGCCAATTAAAGTTGTCTCAGTTGATGAATATATACAACAGTAGACCACAAGCTACAGCATATATATTCTCAAGTATATGCAGGACAGCCACAAAAATTGACCGTATAGTAAGCTCTGGAGCAAGATTAAACAAATTTGACAGTATCATACTGATTATATTCTCTTGACCATACTAAGCTCGAAGCTAATAAAAATGAGAAATTCTTATATATTGGAAAAATAAGAATTATGTTTCTAATAAACCATGTATCAATGAAGAAAGGAGGAATATTTTGAACTCAGCTATAAGAAAGTGCCATATATCAAACTCTGATGATAAAGCTAAATCAGTACTCAGAAATATCCTATCTAATAAAAGAGTGATATGCAAATTTGACTGAACCTTCACCATACCCACCAGCCAATCAGGAGCAAATTATGCAAATAAACCCCAAACAAGATGGTTGCTGCCACTGAGAGCAGGAGGGAGGGTTGGGTTTCCCTGGCAACAGAGGAAGCTAAGCTTTCCACCTACCTTTGAGGGCCTAGTCCTCAATGGTACAAAGTTTCAATTAGATACATAATCCAAAGGCAGCCATAGGGCCTAGCCCTCCTCTCTAGGCTACAAAGTTACAAACAGAAATGGCTGTCGCCATGGAGTGAGCAGAAGGCTTGGCTGGGTTCTAGGCTACAAAGTTTCATTTGTGGACATAAATTAATTTCAGATCCCAAGGCCTCCGTTTGGGTTGGTGGGAGGCGTGGACGGCCTGCAAACCACCATAGGCCCCTCTTCCCAGGCCGCCCCTCACCCTAAGGGAACCTCTACCCTGATCTGGGACACCCTTCAGGGCAAACCAGCTGGCCCCCACCCATGCACCAGGCCTCTATCCTATCTAATAAAAGAGTAATACACAGATTGACAATCACTCCAACACACAAGAGGGATGCCCCCATGTGATCAAAGATCCTGCTCCCATGTGGACACAAGATGGCCAGCAGGGGAGTACCGTTTGGAGGTTCCAGGCCTGCAAGGGAGGGCAATTGTGTGAACAGGCCTGCAAGGGAGGGCAGTTGGGGCTTATCAATCCTGCAGGGGAGGGCAGTTAGGGGTGACCAGGCTGGCAGAGGAGGGAAGTTGGGGGCGAACAGGCTGGCAGGGAAGCAATTAGACATCAATTAGGCTGGCAGGGTAGTGGTTAGGGGATGATCAGGCTGACAGGCAGAAGCAATTCGGGGCAATCAGGGAGGCAGGCAGGCAAGCAGTTTGGAGCCAGCATCCCTGGATTGTGAGAAGGATGTCCAACTGCCCATTTAGGCCTGATTGGGATCGGGCCTACTCGGGCAGTTGGACATCCCTCAAGGGGTCCCAGATTGGAGAGAGTGCAAGCTGGGCTGAGGGACACCCCCTGCCCCTGTGCACGAGTTTCGTGCACTGGGCCTCTGGTGTGGATATAAATGAGTATATGAAAAAGAAATGGCTGAGGATATACAGGGAGGTAAAAACAGGACAGCAAAGGAAATTCAGATGAAAGTTGAGGGCATGTAAAGATAACAAAAATTAGTGAAATGGCAATCATATATTAGATACAATCAAGAAAGTAAAAAAGTATCTCTAACAAAAAAATGAAATTAACCAGCTTGTGGTATAATCCTATCTAATAAAAGAGTAATATGCAAATTGATTGTACCTCTGCTACACCCACAAGCCAATCAGAATGAATATGCAAATTAACCAACAAAGGTGGTGGTTAATTTGCATATTCAGTTGCTGTAGAAGGAAGCTAAGCACTGCAAAAGGGAGCAAAGCTGCGGAGAAGTGTGGGGCAGGAGAGAACGAAGGGAAATAGGTGGAGGAGGGGGGAGAAGGAAGAGAGGGAGGCAGCAGAGAAGGAAGTGAGACAGAGGAGACCCTAGGGAGGGCAGCAGAGGAGATGGGAGGGAGCGAGGTAGTGGAGAAGGGAGGGAGCTTTGCTCAGGCCACAGGAAGCCCTATTCTTGCAGGAATCTTCCTGCAATGGTTCTCTAGTTCATCAATAAAAAAAAGTAGGCACACCTTTTGGCTAAGATCAAGTGTAAAATGGCACAAAAAAACAATCTCAGGAATGAAGAAAGTGACATCATTGTAGATGCTGCTACGGACCATGTAAAAATGAAAAGATTTCAAGCAGCTTTGCCAAAAATTTGAGAATTCATTTGAACTATACAACTCTCAGGAGAAGACAAAACAGATTCAAGAAGAAGTAGGGAAATTGCATAGAATGGAACATCTTCCCATAAAGAAAACTGCAGACCCAGAGAGCTTCACTGATAAGTTCTACCTTTTATTTAAGGAGATAATTTCAGTAATACACAAACTATTCCAGAGGACAGAAAAATATTGAATACCCTTACTCATTTTATGAGACTAATATAAGTGTGAAACCAAAAGTTGAGAAAGACAGTACAAGAAGACAACTAGAGGCCAACCTCCAAAAATGTGCAAAGAAGCAAAAATCCTAAATAAGTATTTTCAAACAATCTGGCAATTTATAAAGAGAAATAAAACAGCATGACCAAATTGGGTTTATCTCAGAGATTCAAGGCTGGATTTTACGTTTGAGAATCACTAGTAGTCATCCAACCACAATAAAGGAGAAAAGTCTTCTGATCGCCTCAATAGCCACAGAAAGATGGCTTGATAAGAGCCAACTTCCATAAATACTCTAAATTAGGGCTAGAAAGGGAACTTCTTTTTTCTTTTTTTGTTAATCCTCGCCTGAGGCTATTTTCCCATTGATTTTTAGACTGGAAGGGAGAGGGAAAGAAGGAGAGAAACATCAATATGAAAGACACATTGATTGGTTGCCTTCTACATGCACCCCAACAGACCAGGGCTGGGGCTGAGCCTGCAACTGAGGTACATGCCCTGTACTGGAATCAAACCCGGTACCCTTCAGTCCACAGGCCAACACTCTATTTACTGAGCCAAACTGGCTAGGATGATAGGAAATTTCTTAATTTGATAGATAGTACCAAAAAAAAAACAAACAAAAAACCTTAGAGTAAACGTGATACTTAATGGTGACATATGAATGTTTCTTTAGATCAGGAACAAGGAGAGGAAATACACTATTATTCAGCATTAGCGAGGATGTTCTACCCAGGATAGTAATGCAAAGGGAAAGAGAAGGCGTGAAAATCCAAAAGAAGGAGGAATCATTACAATTGATAAAACATACACATAGACAGTGGAATCTATAATCTATTAAAATTAATAATTTTTTTAAAATTAAAAATTATCATTTATGGTAAAAAATTCAATTATCTAGGAACAAATCAGAAAATATTTATATAGAGAAAACTATTGAGCACTTTTTAATAGTTTCTTTCACTCCTTATTTCTCATAACAGTTAAGGTAGATGTTTATACTATTATTATCATTCTTATTTTATAAATGAGGAAAGGGAAGCACAGAGAGGATAATAAACTTGCTCCAGGTCACACAGCCTGTAGGGGATTGAACTGCACTTGGGACTGGGGCAACCGGCTTCTGAGCAAGGTGCGGCCCTTAAGCAGAGCAAAAGGACACTGAAAGCTGTGCCCTCTAAGTAGGTGTGTGCAGTCTGAGGCAGAAAAAAATTATTTTTAAATTTACTTACCTGCAACAATCATTTGTAAGCTCTGAGTAAAGGCAGACACATATTGTATCTGTGTACCAAACACTGGATCGGGGACAGGGGCATTCAAAAAACATGAACTGAATATCTGGTGTATTTATTTGGATTTGAGACACCAAAGAGTGAGTGAGACTGTTTGAATAAATTTATTGAAATTTCCCAAGTGTTCATAGAACTGTTGGAGTCTCATTGAAACTGTGTACATTGACATCTGGGGCTCAGCGCTGTGCCTGTTTCTCTTGGGCTAATAGGCTGCTCAGACATTACTACAGGAAGGAATTGAGAAAAGTGTTCTTTCTTATTCTGGAGCATCTGTGTCTGCCCAGCATGTCCTCGGACACTCCATCCTTTCCATTTTAAATGTTTCTGGCTTGGTGGTAACCTGAACCTGGACTTTGAGGTGATAGACCAGACCCTAGAGTCGTGGTCCTCATCCCTGGATGCACATTGGGATCACTTGGGGCAAGTTTTGAAAATCAGGTTCGTGCCCCATTTATGCAGATTCTAATTCAATTGGTCTCAAGTAGAGAGAGCATTGGCGTCTGTTGTCTGTCTATATCTATCCATCCATCTTTATATCTACCTATCTACACATATATAAACTTTGTTGAAATATAACAAATATACAGAAAAGTGCACATGTCTATTGGTATATTTTTATGTTTCCAGGAGATTCTAATGTGTTGAGAACCTTCTTGTTGGCAAAACTGTAGAACAAACAGTGGGCCTTTCCCACTGTTTCCCTTCAGCCTTTCTCTCTACTTACCACAAAGAGCTTCTGCATCGACTCACAACTAGCAGCATCTCATGTGTTTATTTAATTCCACATTGATATACAGAGTGTCATTGCTGTGCCGGGAGCCCCAAGTGGGCCCATGCATCTTCATCAGATATCAGAAGTTCACTGTAATGAGTGGGCCAGGGAGAGGGAGGACAGCCCTAAAGAAAGGGAGGTGGGGATCTCAGGGGGAGTGGCAGATGAGGGGTAGAAGCCTCCTCCAATTGGGGGTCAGTGTTCCTGGGCTGAATGAGGCCAATTTCTGCTCAGCCCATCATGAGCTGCCAGATCTTCTGACTTTTCATGAGAGAAACTGGAAGTCCAGATTTTTATGTAAAATATCCAAGTATGTAAAATGCTGCTGTAGCAACACAATGACCCCTATTTATAGCCGAACTGTCATATTTACTGTGACCACCTACTCCTACTCATGGCCAAGAAACTTAAAACTCACTGCATTCTGTTGAAAATGGTTTGGCTCAGTGGATAGAGCGTCGTCCCCGGTTCAATTCCGGTCAAGGGCATGTACCTTGGCTGCAGGCACATCCCCTGGAGGGGGTGTGCAAGAGGCAGCTGATGGATGTTTCTGATTTTCTGTCCCTCTCCCTTTCTCTCTGTAAAAAATCAATAAAAAAAAATATATATATATATTTTTAAATATATTTTATTGATTTTTCACAGAGAGGAAGGGAGAGGGATAGAAAGTAAGAAACATCGATGAGCTGCCTCTTGCACACCCCCTGCTGGGGATGTGCCCGCAACCAAGGCACATGCCCCTGACCGGAATCGAACCTGGGACCTCCCAGTCTGCAGGCCGACGCTCTATCCACTGAGCCAAACCGGTTCGGCAATAAAATATATTTTAAAAAAAACCCACAACTCTCTGCATTCAAAACGCCCTTTCCCTCTCCCTCGCCCCTCATCATCACCAGTAACCTTATTGTAACGAGAAAGCAGAGGCCGGGAAAGTCAGTGTGCTGCTCTAAGTCTCCCGAGAGGCACCGGAGAGGACAAACCCGAGACTCCTCACTTCAGGCTCAACTCGTTCCCATCACCCCACTCCTTCCCTTACTGACAGCCCACTCTCCCGGTGCCTAGGCTGGGGAGGCACAACCACAGAGATGTCTGGGCCAAGCATCCATCACAAAGACAGAAGTCAAGAAGTATGATGGGAAAGAAATTTCATATACCATTAAGGTCCTTCCTCATGGTGCCAGGCAGGGTGGAAGGTGGGACTGCTCTTCTGAGAGCCCCTTGGGAGAGCTGCAGACAGAGAAGTTCTAGAGCTCCAGAGGCCAGGGTTACGTGTCTCCTCGGGAACAGCCCAGCCAAAGGCACCTGCCCCCTCTCTGTGTATTCCCCATCTTCCAGCCTTCAACATCTGGCATGGGAAATGTATGCTAATGTTTCTTCCTCGTCAAATTTCTGAGCTAAAAGCAGGGAGCAGGGGAGTGGTTTGGAATTTAGCTGTATTATATTTTGATTTGGAAGAGCGATTACCAGCAGCTGGATAAGTGGAACTCACCCAGGGTAGGTAAAGGAAAAGTCCTCTGTGTGTGGATTAGTCCGGGGTTCCCTCCCCCAGCTCATTAAAAAGTCCTAGAAGCTTCAGATTTAAATTTTAATGACACTGTAAGTTCTCAGATAACCATTCTTTCTCTTCCCATGGAGAGGTTCCCAACTTGGCCAGGGATGGTCCAGGAAACTTCAGTTTTCCAGGGCTTCCCTTGGTGGGGCCCTCCAAGGACTCAGGCAGGAATTATTCCCAGCAAGGGTTCCCTCAGCACTGTCTTTGTTACCGAATGTGAAAGCCGGTTATCCTTTCCAGCAAGATGGAGAGGGAAGAAAAATGCCTGTCTGGGGCTTAGGCCATCCTGCCACAGTGCTCACCCGATTGGACTTGGGTCTCTCCAACCAGGAGGCAAGAGAAGGCAAAGGAAGGGCCCGGACAAGAATGAGGCTCAGAAGAAGAGTGGGGGCGCTGCCACCTCCGTGGGAGTGGGCCAGGCTGGGGCCGGGAGGTCAGCGTCGGAGGCCAGGTGGGCCGCTTCGCCGTGGATGCGCTGGTGTCGCACTAGGTGAGTCTTGCGGCTGAAGCTCTTGCCGCACTGCGGGCAGGAGAAGGGGCGAGAGCCCGTGTGGATGGCTTGATGGCGGACCAGGTTGGTTTTGGAGCTGAAGCTTCGGGTGCAGACGGTGCAAGCGTGCGGCCGACTGCCCGTGTGCACCGCTTGATGGCGGCCCAAGTGAGACTTGCGGCTGAAGCGGCGGCCGCACTGCGCACAGGCGAAAGGCCTGGCGCCGCTATGGGCCCTGGAGTGGGCGACCAGATTTGGCCGCGAGCCGAAGCGACGGCCACACTGCGCGCAGGCGAAGGGGCGTTCGCCCGTGTGCACCCTCCGATGCCGCGCTAGGTGCTGCCCGTGGGCAAAGCCGCGCCCACAGTCTGGGCAGGAAAAGGACCGCTCGCTGGCGGGAGCGCCCTGGGGCGCCTGTGTGCAGGGATGCCCGCAGGCCAGGGGTTCGGTGGCACCTCCCAGTGCGCACTCGTCACATCCAAAGGGGCGTCCCTCGATGCCGTGCAGACGCTGGTGCGTGGCGAGGTTCTTCTTCCAGCCGAAGCTGAGCCCGCAATCAGAGCAGACAAAAGGCTTAGGTCCCGGAGGGGATGGGGTCGCGGTCTGGGCAGGAGAACCTGGAGAGGCGGGCACATCGGAAGACAGCGGGGCGCGGCAGGCCGCCTCGTGCACCCTTTGGTGCCGCGCCAAGTGCTGCTTGTGCGTGAAGCCGCGTGAGCACTGCGCGCACTGGTAGGGCCGCTCGCCCGTGTGGATGCGCTGGTGGCGGATCAAGTGCGTCTTTTTGCGAAAGCGTTTCTCGCACTCGGTGCAGGGGAAGGGCCGCTCGCCCGTGTGCGTCTTCTGGTGCGAGCCCAGGTGTATCTTCTGGCTGAAGCACTTGCCGCACTCTGTGCACGGGTAGGGCCGCTCGCCCGTGTGCGTGCGCAGGTGGCGGGTCAGGTGGGCCTTCTTGCTGAAGCGCTTGTCGCACTCGGAGCACGGGAAGGGCCGCTCGCCGCGGTGGCTGCGCTGGTGCAGCAGCATGTGCGCGCGCTGCGTGAAGCTGCGGCCGCAGTCGGGACACGGGGACGGGCCCTCGCCGCGGTGCAGCCTCTGGTGCAGCCGCAAGGTCAGCTGGTCCCTGAATCGTCGCTCGCACTCGGTGCAGCCATAGGGCTTCTCCGAGGCTGGAGTCCACACGGCCAGCGAGAGCCCACCCAGTGCCCCTGGGATACCGGGCTCCAGCTTATAGGCGGCGGCCAGAGGCCCCAGGTCAGGTGCGGGAAAGGGGCCGGGCAGTAATGACAGATGCTGGGGCCACTCGACTTTGTCTTCTGCCTCCTGGTCCTCCTCCTCCACCTTCACCTTCCGAATCATCCACTCCTCTCCTGAAAAGTCAAAACAAGACAAGTCCATTAAGGCCCACGTTTATTTATGCAACGTTCACTTGCCAGTAGACCCCCATTTCCTGAAGCCCCACATTCTGGCTTCTGTTCTGCCCACTGAGGATGACCAAATCCGAGTATCTTCCCCTCTCTGCAGACAGGACGCCTGGTGATCCCCTCCCCCTTTACAGGGGGCTTTCTCCCAGGCTTGCCCATGTCCATGAGTGCCGATAAGAGCACTTTTCCGGCCTCTGAACATGAATGTTGTTCAAGGTTCAGACCTCAGGCGTCACTCTGGGTTCCTATGCCCATGGCAGCGGTCCCAGATCTTCCTGTCCAGGCTCCTTTCTGGAACCACAGTCTCTCAACTTAGGTTGAGCAGCTCCAAACAGCACCTCTCTCTAGACCTACTCGCTTACTTTGACGTGAGAACTGCAGGTTCCTCCTCCTAAATGCTGGGCTCAGAACCTTGAGACCTTGACTCTCACCGTTGAGCTTCCCCTACTCTCAGACTTCCCACACTGGACTTTGTATTCCTTCCTGCTGTCTCTCAAGCCCCCTTCCCTCCAACTCCCTTCATTCTTGCTTCTACAGCCAGGTGGAAGACCCAGTTTAGAAAGAGGTTTGTGTGTACAGGGAACCACTGAATGGTGCTAGCCTCTGGAGAAGCAGGAAGGCCTCTTGGGGAGCAGATTTGATGTGGGTTTTCCTGGAGCTTGGTCCCTCTTGGGAAACAGAATGGCCCAGTCAAGAGTAAGGAGCTGAAGGCCCAAGACCCAGTGTCCCCTTGGATTCTCCTCTGCCATTAACCAGCAATGCAACCTTGATTAACTTACCTCTTTGGGTTAAGTTTGTTCGTTTGCTTAGGTGTACGGGTTGGATTAGTTCATAGTTCCTACACCTGGTGCCATATCATAATCTCTGGGGGGAACTTTTACAGAATGCATCTATGGGAGCAGAGCACACAAATCTGTTCTCTTTATAGCTTCCAAAGTGATTCTTGTTTGAGAACCTCTGAACCAGACTATCTGAGTTCCTGTTTCTCTCTAGAAGTCTGTAATGGCCTGAGACTTGGTTACATTAAATATGGACTGTCACAACTACATTTATTTCCAGTCTCTTTTATTGACCCATCAATTCCAAACAACTATTTTTCCTGTTGTGATATTGCTTTCTTTTTTATTTTATTTTGTTGATTTTTTACAGAGAGTAAGAGAGAGAGAGAGAAAGCTGGAAACATCGATCAGCCACTTCCTGCACTCCCCCTCCCCCAATTGGGGATATACCCAAAACAAAGGCACATGCCCCTGACCAGAATCGAACCCGGGACCCTCCCATCCATTGAGCCAAACCGGTTTTGGCTATTGCTTTCTTTTTAATTGTTTTGACTTTTCTGCTCAAGAACCAGCAATAGCTCCCTATTAACAGGATAAAGTAAGTTCTAGCTGCATCTGAGGTGCAACTTTCTTACTATTCCCAGGCATAAGCCCTTTACTTTAGCCAGGCTGGTCTGCTCTAACTCTAGTCACACGTCAACTTTCTTGCCTTGAAGTCTTTTCTCAGTCTAGAATGTTTTCCCATTCTCCACCCACCCTCATCGGAGCTGAAAGTTACACCTTTCTCAAAACGCAGCACAAATCAAAATCTTCAACAAATCCACTGCATGAGGATCCCATATAAATGCCTGTAGCACTTACTGCTAATACTCATTGTGACAAGGCTTTATTGTTGTTAATTCTTTACTCTAGGTCAGTAGTCGGCAAACTCATTAGTCAACAGAGCCAAATATCAACAGTACAACGATTGAAATTTCTTTTCAGAGCCAAATTTTTAAAACTTAAACTTCTTCTAATGCCACTTCTTCTTCTTCTTTTTTTTAATCTTTATTGTTCAGTTTATTAATTACATTGTTCTCCCTTTTTTTTTCACCCTATAGTTCCCCTCCACCTGGTACCCATCCCACCCTCCGCCCTCACCCCCCTCCACTGTCCTCTCCCATAGTTGCATGATTTTTGTCCAGTTTCTTGCTGCACTTCCCACACCCCCTTTCTCCCCAAGAGTTGTCAGTCCATTCCCTCTCTATGTCCGGGATTCTGTTACATTAACCAGTTTATCCTGTTCATCAGCTTATTAATTCACTTGATTTTTAGATTCATTTGTTGATAGATGTGTATTTGTTGTTCCTAATTTACACTTTTATCTTTTTCTTCTTCTTCTTCTTAAAGAATATCTTTCAGCCGAGACCGGTTTGGCTCAGTGGATAGAGCATTGGACTGCAGACTGAAGGGTCCTGGGTTCGATTCTGGCAAGGGCATGTACCTTGGCTGCAGGCACATCCACAGTAGGGGGCGTGCAAGAGGCAGCTGATCGATGTCTCTCTCTCATCAATGTCTCTGACTTTCTATCTCTCTCCCTTCCACTCTGTAAAAAATCAATTAAAAAAAAAGAATATCTTTCAGCATTTCATATAATATTGGTTTGGTGGTGATGAACTCCTTTAGCTTTTTCTTGTCTGCGAAGCACTTTATCTGACCTTCAATTCTGCATGATAGCTTTGCTGGATAGAGTAATCTGGGTTGTAGATTCTTGCTATTCATCACTTTGAATATTTCTTGCCATTCCCATCTGGCCTGCATCATTTCCGTTGAGAAATCTGCTGACAATCGTATGGTGCTTCCTTATGGGTAACCATCTGTTTTTCTCTTGCTGCTTTTAATATTCTCTCTTTGTCTTTTGCTCTTGGCATTTTAATTATGATGTGCCTTGGTGTGGTCCTCTTAGGGTTCCTATATATTGGGGTTTGGTGCGCTTCTTGGACTCCTAAGTCAATTTCTTTCACCAGGTGTGGGAAGTTTTCAGTCACTATTTCTTCAAATAGGTTTTCGTTGTCTTGGTCTCTCTCTTTTTCTGGCACCCCTATAATTCGGATGTTGGTATGCTTGAGGTTGTCCCAGAGGCCCCTTACACTATCTTCAATTTTTTGGATTCTTTTGGTTTCTTGCTTTTTCAGCTGAGTGGATTTTACTTCTTTGTATTTCAAATCTTTAACTTGGTTCTTGGGGTGCTCCAGAGCACTTTTAGGTCTTTGTATAATATTTTTTATTTCAGTCAGTGTATGCTTAATTTCTGGTTGGTCCTTTTTCATATCCTTGAGAGTCTCCTTTATATCTTTGAGGGTCTCCTTCATTTCCTTGTAGGACTCATTCATTTCCTTTGCGGTCTTGCTTAATTCCTTATAGGCCTCTACCTTTTGTTGGAGCATCTTGAAAAACCCTATAACCGTGGTTTTGAATTCCATGTCCAGTCGTTTTTTTCCCTCCATTTCTTTCACATCTGATTTCTTTCCATGTCTCTGCATGGTGGCTGCTTCCCTGAGTTGGTCAATTAGCTTTGTGTGGTAGACTTCCTACTAGGGACAGTGGCTCAGCCTCCCCAGTTACCTGAGGTGGATATGGGCTGTACAGTCTTGCTGAAGTTAAGCTCAGGTTAATTGTTGTTAGCACTTGGAGGGGTTGACCTCTAGGCCAATTGTCTGTGAAGCTCAGCTGTGCTCAGGTTGGATGGGCGGAGTCTCCGGGCCAAGCAGACAGCATTAGCTCCGCCCTATGCGGCCCCAGGGACTCTGTGTTGGTGGCAATGGCTGCCAGCACCTCTGAGAGAGAGCCGCTGCCAAGCTCCCCTGGCTGCCGGGGAATTCAGACTCTCCCCAAATGAGTCTGCACGCCCAATGTCTCACCCAGGGTTGTAAAACAAAGCAGACTGACGGTTTCCCGAATGAGAGGGCAAGTCGCAGAGTGCTCTCTGCGCAGTCATGCAGCTGAGCTGTTCGCGCAAGCTGCCTTCTCCATAAGCCGGGAGACCCCTGCAGCACCCTAGCTTCAGCGTGCCCTCCCGCTATCCAGTTTTCACCCCGTATGATAGTGGGTTCCCTGGACTTGGCCCAGAGCTGGAGAATCAGTCCAGTGGGACGTCTTTGTCTCCCTGTTTGAGAAAACTGGCCGGTTTTCATCTGCCCACCCTCTCCACTGGCGTGCGCTCCAAACCTCTCTCCACATGAATCTTTCAACGCTGTCTGCTGCTGCTCCTCCGAATCACAGTGTCTTATTTTCACTTTTATTTGTGGAATTTTCATTCGGCCAGCTTTCTGGTGATTCTGGAAGGTGTTTGTTCTTTCGTTAAGTTGTAGTATTAAAATTGCTGAGCATGACGGCAAGATAGGTGTTTTACCTATGCTGCCATCTTGGTTCCCTCGAAATCGCCACTTCTTCAAAATAGATTCACCCAGGCTGTGGTATTTTGTGGAAGAGCCACACTCAAGGGGCCAAAGAGCCGCATGTGGCTTGTGAGTTGCAGTTTGCTGACCACGGGTCTAGGTCAACTAGGTTTAAGCTTCTGGAGGGCAGATACCTTGAGTTCTATTTCCTATGTATCTAATAAAAATGTGTCTAATAAAAATGAGGATGGCCACCGTTTATTGAATGCCAATTATAGATGTACTGTGTATGCATGACCACAAGCCTTCACAACAAACATGAAATTACCCTGTTTACAGATGAACAAACTGAGGCTCCTGGAGGTGAGATAGCCAATCCAAGATTACTCAGCCAGGGGATATGAAACAGGATTCAAACAGGTCTGCATTGCTTTAGAGCCTGTCTCTTTCCATTCTACCTAACAGCCTAGACTCAGTAGACATTAAATAAATCCTTGTGGAATAAATGACATCACTCAGGCAATGATAAGGTTGGTGCTAGTGGAAGGAAGTGATGGGCTGGATTGTAGAGAGAGAATCAACTGTTCCATCGCCCTGGGCATGGGGAAGATGAGTCAAACACAACAGATGTGGAACATCTGGGTACCACTGAGATCAGTGGAGATGGGGAGGGAGCATGTCTGGGCAGAGACAATGAAAAAGTTGATCAATGCACCATATGTTTTCATGGAAATTATAATTCAAGCCATCTACAAGTCTGTACATAGACTGGGGCAGAGATGGGGGAAGTTAGGACTTCTAGAGTACGTTGACATGATGGTGTGTTTCTCTTGGATCGGCTTCTTGGATTCCTATTGTCTATGGATGCGGAATTCCCTCTGGGTGCCGAAGCTCTATGAGCAGAAAGGTGCCAGGGCCTCATTCATCTTGTGTTGGAAGGTCCTGGAGTGGCTGCCACATCAGATAGCAGCTCTGGAGATTGCAGGGCTCCTGTTCCCTCCACTGGTCCCCTTCACATGGAAGACTGACCTGGGCAGGAGCCCACAGGCTCAGTCTTCCGTGGTGTGTGTGCCTGCCTTCCTCTGCAGGGAGCCTCAGCCTGTTCAGGGTGGGCATCTTCCTCCAGTTGGGCCTTGAGCCCTGGCGGAGAACAAGCTACCTCAACCCACTGCAGACATCACAGATGGACGGAGAGCCCCACTGATGCTAGGAAGCAGGGGAGTTTGAAACCCCAGTCCCAGCCCTATAGGCAGGGACTGCACCCAGCCCATCTCATACCTGCAGGGGCTGAGTTCACACTGGCCTGCAGCAGCTTCAGGCTCCTTCAAGCAGGGCAGCTGCTTAGGCACTGCATGGTTGCTAAAGCCACAACTGCGAGGAGTTTCTGGAATATATGTCTGTGTGCAAGTACAGGCCCTGCCCTTCAGCTTACATGAGGCTCCATGAGGTTCCTCGGAGGAGGGCTGGGGACCTCCCTGCCACCAGATGGATCCTGTTCCATGGCAAATCATTGGAGAAGATAGTGATGTCAAAAGGCCAGACACAGCTCTTTCTTAAGTATCTTCTCTTGGTATCTGCTTAGCCACTTCCCTGTTTCAAATCTTGCCCAAATTTTAGCTTCCCAAGGAGGCCTATTCTCACCACCCTATTTAGGCTTATTCTGCTCCACCCACTTATAAGCGTCTCAGTTCTCCTCACTTCGCTTTATCCCCTCCTAGCACACATCCTCTTCTAACAGGGTTTATAGGATACTTGCTTTTACATTGGTTGCACTCCCGGCCCTCACTAGGATTAAGCTCCTGGAAGGTAGGGGTCTTTGTGCATTTGGTCACTGAGGTATGCCAAATATCTAGAGTGGCACTGGCATTAAGCAGGTGCTCAATACATATTTGATGAAGAAAGGAAGATGGAGGAGGATTCCCTCCCTAAGCCACCATCCAGGGTCCCCCACTTACTTACCCGAACACGAAGAGGAGCCCAGCGCTCTCTCTTCCCTGGGAGGGCACATCTGCTCCTGGGCATTATGGGACCCTTCCCCAGGCTCAGTTTGGGGGGCCATCTCCGGCTGTCCCACAGAGAATCCTGTTACAGGCAGAAGGATGGGTCCAAGTAAGCACCCAGTAGAGAGAGGCGACCAAAGTCAGGGCTCTTCCCTTTCCCACCAGTCCACTGCTCCAGAAGGGAGGGTCCCTGGTCAGCATGGTCAAGGGACAGCCAGGCTCTCAGCAGTCTAGCCAGGTGTCAACCTGAGCCCCTTTGTGTTGAGTAAAGCACAGGTGAAGGAAGGATACAGTGGATCCAATATCCTGATGCTCTGTGAGTACACGTGTGCACATACAGTCTAGCACAACCTCCAGTGCAGGCAAACATCCTGAAGAGACCCAGAAGGATACTGCCCTAAAGGTTCCAGGGGCCTCAGGAGTCTTGGGGTTGCAGTCTCTGGGGATGGCTCTCCTTTCTTTATTGCAGAGAAGCAACAAGCCTAATGGGCTTCTGAGTCCCCACCCCCACCCCAGGTTCCTCCCAGGTTCTGCGGCTCACCCAGGGAGCTGAGGGCCTCCAAGGTCTCTCTCATGGCAACCCCAGGTAGCTTCTTCTGGGGATCGGGCCACACACCCTGAGGAGAAAATACATCCTTGCTCAGATTCTTCTCATGGCAGCTTCTACCTGGGTCCTGGCTCTGCCCAACCTCTTCCCATCAGCTATCCCCAGGAGCTACAAACGTGATGTCCCAGCCAGGTACAGGTGAGGGGAAAGAAGGGATTTCAGACAGTAAAGAGATCTTTACAGATGGCCCAAGGAGAAGAGCTTGAAGCCATTTCTGCAAGCTCTGGTCAGTTCCAGAAGTCAGCAGCACCCCTTCACCTGGCGGGTCTCTCAAGGCCAGCCTGGGCCCTCAGTGATCCGGCCCCAGGAGGAGGGGTGTCAGAGACAAGTCGATTCTCTGGGTAGAGAGTGGATGGTGGGAGACCAGACTGGGGAGCAAGAACACACCCGCTAGCCCTCCAGCTGTCACTGCGGGAGCTGGTGGAATAGGAGCCAGAGGAGGGGCGGAGGTGAGTGTCATATTGGACAGCTGGTGGGGGAGGCCCTCGAGGAAGGTCCTCGCTGAAGGCAGGAAATGGCTCTTGCTTCCTCTCCCAAACCCTACCTTAAACCATTGTCCCTCCCCCGCGGGGTTCCCTTCCCCCCCAGGACCACCCCGCCCTAGTGTCCCCGCCCCGCTCCTCCGCCTGCGGGTGCCCTGCCCCCTCCCAGCAGTCCGCCCTCCCTGAAATCTTTCTGGCAGCCATCCCTCTCCCCTCCCTTCTCCGGTTCCCTCTGCCTCCCGCCCTCTCTCCCCACTGAATCTGGCTGGCTCCCCAGCTCCACCCCCTGCCTCGCCCCTCCGGCTCCTCCCCCTGCACACAGCCCGCGGGCCCAGCCCTCCCCGCCCCTCCTCGGCCCCACGACCCTCGACTCTGCTCCGCAGCGCTCCCCTCCCCCTCCCCAGCCGCCTCTCCCCGGCTTCATCCTCCTCCCCGGTGCACACCCTCTCCCTTCCTCTACCCCTCCTCTTTCCTTCCTCCCTACACTGCCTTCTCCCCGCGGCTCTCCGCCGCTCCGCTCTCCCCTCCTCCTCCCTCTCCTCCCCCACTCTGGTCTCCCTTCCTTCTCCTTTCCTCTCTTCACCTCAGTTCCCTCCCTCCTCCTGTCTCCCCAGCCCCCCTCCCCTCTCCCTACACCCGCTCCTCCCTCCTCCCCTTCCTCCCCTCCCTCCTGCAGCTCTCCTTCCTTTCCGAGGCCCCCGGCTCCCCTCCCCCTCAGCCTCCCCAGCAGGCTCTGGCTTCCCCTCCCTCCCGGTCCCCAGTCCCCAGACCAGCTCTTCCCCTCCCCCTCCCAGTCCAGTCCCCAAGCTTGCCCCGTGTCTCCCCCCCACCCCCCGTCCCCCTGGCCACTCACTCCGGACCTGCTGCTGGGCCCTGCCCTGCCCACCGCTGCCTCCACACACCTCCGCTCCTCCTCCCCTCGCATCAGTGGCTCCCTTCCCCATTTCTGCACCCCAATGACTTCTCCACCCCTCCCAAGTTTGCCTCCCGACCGGGTCCCTTCCGTCCCACCTCCCCGCTTCCTTCGTTCCCCGAGCCTCTGCACCCTGACCTCACTCCACGTCCCTACTTCTCCCCAGTTCCCGGCTCACCTGTCAGCACCCCCCCCCCCCCCCCGCAACAACCCGATCCCTGAGTCGGGTTCTCCTTCCCCCGCCCCCTCCGCTCTCCGTCTCCCTCTTAGGATCCTCCCCATTCTCTCCCCTCGGAGCCTTGCACCCCTTCCCACCTGAGTACTCCCCCCGCCCCGCCCCTCTCCTGGCCCCTGCCCTTCCCTCTAGGGTCCGGGCACTTCTCTCCACCACCCTGACTCCCCGAGAAGTCCTCCCTTCCCAGCCCCTGCTCCTCCCCTGCCCTTTCATTCCCTTCCACCCTCCCCACCCCCCTCCGCGCGCCCCCACCCCTGGGGTTACCACCTGCGGGGAGCAAACTGAGAGCCCCGCGGCGGGGGTGGGGGTGGGGGGAGGGGGACCGGGCTTGTACCTGGCGGCGAGCCGGCCGGTCTCCCCGCTGCTGCCGGACCCCGGCGTCCTGGCCTCCGGTCCCCGACGGCTCTGCTCTCAATGGCGTCCGCTGCCCGCAGCTCTCGTGCGGACTGACACACTGACAGCCCGAAACTTCGCGGGGAGGGGAGAGGAAAAGACGCGGGGGGGACGGGGAGAGTGGGGAGCCGGAGGAGGAACCCGCCCGGGAGGGGAAGGGGAGCGAGGACGCTGCGGGGAGCGGCGGGACACCGGTGGGGGAGGCGGGGCAGGGGTGTCCTGGGGTGAGGTCGCGGGGTGGGGGTGGGGGGTGCGCAGCAGCGGCAGGCGGGCAGGTGAAGGCTGGAGGGACGTCGGCTGGAGTGGGTGCTGGGAATTGGGAGCTCAGGAACGGGGAAGGGGAGGGGGAGCAGGGGAGAGGGGAGGGGAGGGAGATGGAGGAGGGAGAGGAGGACGGCACTCGGGCTGCCTGCCGGGGAGGGTGCTCGCGGGCGCCGTGGGAGGAGCCGGGGGAAAGGTGGAACTCGGGGCGGAGGTTGGGGGGTGGGTGAGGAGTTGGGGGGACGGGGAGGGGTGTCAGGGTTTGCGCTGCTTTCTTGAATTGCGATTGCCCGCGGGAGTGTCTACCCCACGTTTCCGCCGTGGGACCCAGCCCCGACTCTGGTCGGTGAGGTCGGTTTTGGAAACTCCAGCCCCGCCCGGCTCTCAACCTGGATCCCACCGGGACCCACCCCACCCGCACCCTGCGGCCCTAAGCCCGGCGACCTGAGACCCGCTTCTGGAGCCGGGTCTCTGGGGACAGTGGGGGCGAGGCCGAAGGAGCCAGGACGGGGCCCCTGTGCCTGCTGAGAACGGGCCCTCTCAAGGAGACATTGGGTGGGGGTTTTGAGTCCAGTCACCAGGAGGAAAGCAGGGCTGGAGGGGAGGTGCCCAGGGGCGAGGCTCGAGTGAACTGGGCGGAGCCTGAGGGCGGGGTCCAGGTGAGGGGGCTGCGGGGAGGGGAGGGGAGTTCCCTGGCCCGGGGAGAGGCGGTTTCTCCGACAGCTCCGGAAAGCTCTCCCAGCCTGGTTGCTCTCAGCCCTCAAGGTCGGCTTCTCCCTGTCCCTGTCCGGGGTTATGATGTTTCTCTTCCGCTTTTCCACCTGAGCACCTGTGAACTCCCCACATCCTGGCCTGAGCTAAGATGTGGGCTGGTTCTTCCAGGCCCCTCTCCCTAATCCCTTCCTCCAACCTCCCCTGGTTCCAGCTTCCTCCCTCCTGCCCCCTTTGTGGGAAAGGGCGCCTGTGACTCCAGCTTCTCCCAGTCCAAGTGCTGCCTTATCCGCAGTGGTTGAATCCAGAGCTGGGGCCAGGTGGATGGCCCTTGGAGAGCAGAGCAAGGAGCCCTTGCATACCTCATCCCCAGTGGCACACAGCGGGGCGCCATCAATATTTGCTGATATTTAGGACGGGAGGAGAGACTCTGGATGGAACAGATGGAACCTGGAAGAGGGGGGGCATGGTGTTCCTAGGAATCACCTGTGGAAGGCTTTTCTACCTCCTGCATGGGTTTCTCGTGGCCTGGGAGCAGAACGTGCTGGTGTGGGACGCCAGCACCTGTGTGTCTCCTGTGAGACCTGCAGTGGAAGTGCGAGGTGTGCAGGGGAGCGTCCGGGTGTGTATGTGAGACTGGGACTCGGGGAGTGTCCATGCCCTTTCCGAGGACCCCTTTGGGGAGCTCCCTGAGGAACTCACAGCACCCTCTCTTGGTCCCAGGACCAGCTGTGGGCCCAGGAGAAATGCCTAGTGAAGGCTCTGGTTCCCCCTGTGGGGGGACTATGTGGGATGCATGAGGGACATTAGGTTTAGAGGGTGGAGGCCACATTCCAGCCTCGGTGTCCTCAGAGCTGGTAACCAGGCTGCAACCAGGATTCCCCTGGAACACCTGCCGCTGCCCTGTCACAACCAGAGGGATGCTGGGATTATTCTATCCAGCTGCCTTACCCCCAGGGCCCCTCTGTCTTCTGCCACCTCCCTCCCTTACTTCTCACCCCAGGCACTCCTCCCTGAGGCTTGCTCTCATCCCCTGGCCAAGGCTTCCTGGTTCTGGACCTCAGGAACCCTAGGAGACTCAGAAGGAAACCAGAGTGGGTCCAAGCAGCCATATAGAATTACCCCCAGTAAGAAGTGGGACCACAGAGGGGAGGACACAGGTGGCTCCTCTGTCCCCACAGCATCCAACCTCCCTGGCAATGGCTCCACCTGCTTACTGACCCTCACTTCCATAGTTCCTGGCGAGAGAGGGGCTGGAGGAGGCAGGAAAGGGAACAGGAGACAGTCATGAAGTCAGAATTTTAAGGCTGGACAACCATATCCATCATTTGGTCCTGGAAACATTTTGTGGGGCCATGGCCCCCCAGGGAATCTAATAAAAGTGGAACTGTCCCTCAGAAAATGTGCACACACACAATTTCATACCATTCATGCAGCCCCTGAGTCCCACCTGAGCATCCCTGGGAGGGCCCTGGAGTTTTTACCGGTAAGGAAATCAAGGCCTAGAGAGGAAGGTGGCTTGCCAGAGTTCGTGTTAATTTGTGGCAGGGCCTGAGAGTGTGGAAATATCGGAGGCTCAGAGTGTTTGACCACGGCTTGGAACACATGCATTCCCCATCTCCCCTGATTGCTTACACACACACACACACACACACACACACACACACACACACACACACACTGGACAGAGGCAGGAAGGGGACTGTTTCCAGGGAGAGTGAGCCTCTGAGGGGATTGTGAGATGTGCAGGCAGGCCCAATCCAGTTCCAAGCAGCTGGTGCCTGGGGGCATGGAGATGAGATAAAGCCTCCCAGCTCCTGTGCTTTGAAGCTGTCTGGACACACTGAGGCTGGGCTGCAGTAGACTGCCCTGTGGTGGGGGAGGCCAATCCTGGCCCCTCTGCTCACCTGCTGCACACTGCCTCCCATAAGCCCAAGCCTTGAAGTCCCCCCAACGTTGACCTGTGGAGGCACCATGCTGCTCCCTGCCCTCCTCTTGGGATGGCATGGGCACTTACTAACGGGTAAGCTGCCCACTCCTGGGACCCTCCCACTAAGGTCCTTTTCCTCCTGCCCCATGACTGGGACCCTCTGGAGCAGCCAGACCTCCTCCCAACCTCAGCCTCCTCCTCAGTTCACTAACTTCCCTGAGAGTTCGCTCTTTCAGCCATGGGATCTCAGGACTTCTTGATGACATGGGACAGTGGCAGCTGCTCTCTCATTCCCTATCTTTGGGCAGGTGAGCACGTGGAGACCATTCTGGTGGAGGAGGAAGTGACCCCACGTCAGGAGGACCTGGTGCCTTGCCCCAGCCTCTATCATTACCGGCGCCTGAGCTGGCGGCTGGACCTGTCCTGGAGTGGACGTGCAGGGCTCTGTCTCATCTACAAGTGAGTGAGGGTTGGAATCTGGGATGGCTGCCCAGCAGGAGAGAGCAAAGGGGCCACATCCGGAGATTGGGGGAGGACTGGTGGCGATCTGGAGAAGCAGGCATTTGGGAAGTAGGTCTGGATGGGCTCTCAAAGGGCAGAGCGTGATAGATGGGGGTAGTGGATGAGTGGACACCACTAAGAGCAGCCCATGGAGATGCTTGGTGCCTCCTGCCCGTGTCTACCCTCCAGTTGGCCTCCCCAAAGTAATCTTATGGGGAAATGAAGACCAAGAAGGGAAATCACATGATAAGTTCACTCAGAGAGTAGGCCATTCCCAGGGATGGGGATGGGCTGAACAATAACATCTTCTCCCTCTGCCTGCCCATGGACTCAGGCCCAGGGAAACACGACCTATGGCATAGAACAAGACAGTGAGGGCCTGCTGCCCAGGCTGGGGAGGCACCCACTGCACCCTGGGTAAGTGCCTGAGATTAGCCCAAATCTGTAGTGTCATGGAGGTAGCAGGCTGCTTGGGGAGGGAAGCTGGGTCCAGACTGACCGGTCCACCACATTCTCTCCATGTATCCACCACTGTCCTTGCAGAAGCCAGCATGGGCTACTGCTTTACCACATGGCAGTGCCAGCCTTAGGCAGGCTCAGCTAATGCATCTGCAGGAAGCCTGGAGGAATGCTATGCCCAGCCTTGGGGACACAGCTGGTGGGATGAACGCTCCCAGGCCTGCCTCAGCTGGTCCAGCCAATGGCTTCCAGTTGGGTTCCAAGCCTGTCAACACCCAGTCCCAGTTGTCACCTGCTCCCTAGGAACCACCACATAGAGTTATTGAGCTCTGGGCCTTTCCACAGGGCCCAAGTCCACTCCCCTGTCCCCTCAGATGTGCCAACTCCCATCCCCTGCCCACCAGAGTGACCATGACTGTCCACCTGCTTTCTCCACCCTCTGGCTCCACATTTAGAGGCTCATGGTGGTGCCTTTTCCCCAGACAGCACCCAGTCTCCAACCCTGCTACAGCCCTTGGCAGGGGCTGTGGCCCAACTCTGGAGCCGGAGTTAGCGTCCCTTGGCCCCCTGTGCCACCTGGTCCAGCTTCCACTACTGCACCTTTGACAGGCACCATTACCACTTCCTGGGCCACTGCAATTACCTGCTGGCAGGTGCTGCTGACTCCTCTTGGGCTGTCCACATCAGGCCCAGGGGTCATTGTCCCAGCCTGGGCACTGTCAGCAGGGAAGGGAGGGAGATGGGGATGGAGAGAGGGAGGGATCTGTGTGTGGGAGGAGGAGAGCTGCTGGTCACCACACCCATTACTGGTCTCCTCCCAGGGGGTGATGATGGGAGCAGAGGAAGTGATGATTCAGGGTGGAAATGTTTCTGTGAATGGGCAGCAGGTACCTGATGGGGAGTCTCAGCTGCTCTCCAGTGAGGGACAGTCTGTTTACCCCCAGGGTGGGGCTCAGAAGACAGCAGCTGAGGACTGAACTTGCTGCTGCCTCTCTGATCCTCCACCGCTGTTGGGAGGCATTTGAAATGAGGGAGCCAGCTTAGGAGCCAGGTGTTATGGACCTAGTCACCTCCCCCATACCTGCAACCAACCCCCACCAGCTCCTTCACAAGGTGACCTGGGGTGAGTCCTTCTACTTAACTACTTACCCTCTCTGAGCCTCAGTTTCCCCCACCTGCCTCCCACAGTGTTGTGAAGAAGGCTTTGGTGTTAGGAAATGGGACTCACACACACACACACACACACACACACACACACACACACACACACAGAGACACCCACCCACTCCCATCTCACTCCATGGATCCCAACCAGGATAAAAATTTCTGGTAAGAAACTGTCTCATTTACTAGCACCAAAGCCAGCATTCATGAACTTCTCAAAGAGGGCTGTGATGGGAAACCAGTGGGGTTTCTTTAAAGAATATTAAGTGCAGAACTCCCCAGAATCCCTCATTTCTCCCTTCCTTGGGCAGTCTGAGCCCAGTGTGATGGTGGGAGGGGTGGCCAGTGTGACCGCCACTTTCCCTGCCCAGGGCTGAGCTTGCAGTGGCAAGGGGACTGGCTGGTGCTGTCAGGGGGCCTGGGGGTCATCGTGTGGCTCGATAGGTCCAGTTCGATTTCTGTTTCTGTGGACCACGAGCTCCAGGGACAGACTCAGGCCTCTGTGGGCTCTACAATGGTCAGCATGAAGGTAAGTGGGTGTGGTGTTGTGGCTGGTGTAGAAGGGAAGGGGAGACCTGAGGCCTCAGATCTCTGCTTTCTCCCTCCCCCAGATGGTTTTTTGGATCTAGGAAGGGGGCTGGCTGCATTCACTGCCACCTTTGGGGGATTCCTGGAAGCTGCCTGACTCAGAGGTGAGATGCAGCCCTCAGGGAGCCTGGGCTCCCTTGCTCCCCACCTGCCCATCCACGCCCAGCTTCTCTGACATCTTAAATAAAGCCTCTGTTATTTCTCCTGCAAGAGACAGTTCCTGGACCTCTCCCAGATCCTCAGGGAAGAAAAAGCAGGCTCAGGGTCCCACAGGAGCTCAGTGTAAGAGCTGTCCACAGCCCCGGCTGCCTATACCCAGGGGACACACTCACTGACCTGATTACCAACCAGTTTTGGTTAATTAGCTTGTCATCAAGCCTCCTGCTGTGGTTTGACAGTGACACCAGCTCCCCTGGCTTGCCACTTTGCTGCCTCTCCCCATCATAACCAGGATGGTGTCTGGGTTGCATATCATGACAGTCGAGCTTTGAAGCAGCTATGAAAGCAGTGGCTGTTTTCCTGGTGTCCCTGTTAATGTCCCTCATCCCTGCCGCCTGTCCTGACTCCAATTGTCCCCAACCTGGGTGTCTGGATGCAGTGGAGGCAGCCCAGGGTTTCAAGGAGCCTCTGAGGGGCACCGAAGTGGGTATGGAAGCTGGCCAGTTGAGGGCCGAAGCCCAAGATGCATGCCACCAGCTGCTGGATGGTCCATTCAGAGAATGCCATGTCCAGGTATAGGTGGGCATAGAGATAGTGTCTGGCATCAGAGGGGCTGAAAAGAGAGGGTGCTGGGGAGGTACCAAATGGGGAATCTGGTCCTGCTTTTAGATTGCTTTGGGCCATTGGCCAAGCCACCCTGCTCTCTGTCCTGGGTTGTACCAGAGCAGGGTGATGTATGATCTGTGAGGTCCTTTACAGCCCTCATCTGTGTGGCTCTAAACCAGGTGGGCGAGATAGAAGGAAGAGGAGGGGGATGCTGGTTGGCCCAGGGGCTATCCTTTCTTGGAAGGCTCCCCCTGCTGAGTACCATGGGGCCTGCCTCTTTGCCTCCTGTGCTGGGGCCCCAGCAGGCAGTGGGACAGGGGCCGCCAGGAGGCTGTGTGTGCCACCTCGGCCAACTATGCCCAGGACTGTGCCAAGCTCACATCCACGCGCTCTGGAGAAAGCCCGGCTTCTGTGGTAGGGTTCCTGCCTGTGCCTCCAGGCCTCCCCACTCTCTGCAGGATTGAGAATTGCGGGAGGGCCGTCGTGTGACCCCTACTTTTAAGTGCTCTGGCACTCGCTGAGGCCCCAGAGTGGCCTTCAAGTTCCTCAACCTAGCGGTGTCTGGCGGTAGGAGGGGGGCACCTGGGCCTCACAGCCCACTCCTGGGCCTGGAGAGCGCCTGTGCCCAGGAGACCAACTGACTGCGCCTTGGCCTGTCCGCCCAGCTGCTCCTTGGTGGGCGAGGGAGGGCAGGGGTCTTGCGGAGAATGCTTGAGTGGCTGCCGGGCCTCTTCTGGGACGGCCTCTGTGCACCTGCCTCCCAATGTCCCTGCTTTTACCAACGCCAGTGCTACACTCCTGGTGACGCCATGCGCCAGCTGTGCAACCCGCGGGTGTTGCTGGCCCTTTCGCTGGGGTTGGAGACCGCCCGATCCACTCTGCTCCCTCCCATAGGCTATCTCCTCAACCTGCTTTTCCTTCTGGGGACCTCTCACAAGTGACCTGCGCCCTCTCAAGGCATAAGTGTTGGCCCTGCTTAAAGACCTAGCAGGTGACCGCCCCTAGCTGACTCTAAGGCTAATGGGAGGAGGAGGTGCCAGGGGAGGGAGGCACCTGGGTGTAGGGGGACCGGAGGCCGTCTCCAGCTCAGCATTACCCTCCTCTGGGCTGATCCAGAGGGCGCTCTCTCACCCCCGGTGCTCACAGCGTGTGCCAGGATGGCCGCTGGCTCCGCGCGCGGGCTCCCGGCCCTCCCGAGTGCGCAGGGGGCGGGGACAGGCACTACCACACCTTTGGTGGGCGGAGCTTCTCCTTCGGCGGCACCCCAGGTGGCCGCTCCATCCTGGTGCAGGTGAGTGGGGGACTAACTGGGGGCGGGAGAGGGGGTAGGCGAATCTTACTAGAGCTGGGCCCTTCGTTAGGGCTGCTGTGAGGGAGAAGTGACCATGCAGGATCGGGCTGTGGCCGTATAGGGCCGCTAAATCATTTAGGCTGGCCCTGCCAAGGCATTAGAAATGAGTTAATTAAATGTTTGAATAAACATAGGCTAATTTTTTAAAATATATTTTTAGGAGAGGGAGAAATAGAAACATCAATGTTGAGAGAGAATCATTGATTGGCTGCCTCCTGCATGCCCCTTAAGGGGATCAAGTCTGCAATCCAGGCATATGCCATTGACAGGAATCGAACCCCCAACCTTTCAGTCGCAGGCCTACGCTCTATCACTGAGCCAAACCAGGTAGGACAGCAGGCTAATTTTAAAACTGATAATTTTGCATGGCTCCAGAATGATGTGAATACCCAAATGGCCTGGGCAGAAAAAGAAACCACCCCTCCAAGAAACCACCAAATAAGTGAACAAAACGCACACAGTTGTCCAGGGAAAAGCTGAGGGAGAACCGATTCTCGAGAGGGTGGCTGCAGCAGACACCATGGAGTCTCCCCTTTGGGTTCTCACCTCCTCCTGAGGTTCCTGTGAAAGTGCTGCTGTCATCGCCACCACAATCCAGCGGCACAAAGCAAAACCCATGCTTACAGTACTTTCCTCATGAATCAGACAGGGCGGGTTTGTCACAAGCTACTTCGTGCAAAATAATCCTAGGGCCAAAAAGGGACCTTCTTGGTCCCATAGTAAAACTGAATGACACCTCAAGTTCAGACTTAGGCATGTTCTTACACACACAGGCACAAACAGGTGTACACAGATGACATATGCTCATGCATATAGGTTGATTTAGCATGTGTATACACGTAGACACACACAGACATGAGCGTACATGTTCGGGGGAGTAAAGAAAGGAGCCATCTCATCCCAACATGCAGACATATATATAACACAGATGTGTGTACACACACATTCACATGTGCCAATGCACATGTGAGTCTGGCTGGCTGGAAAGTGGTCAGCACACATTAGTGGGATCTACTTCCAGGTGCGTCCTGGAGGTGTCCTGTAGAACACCTGTTCTCAGGTGTGCCCCTCCCCCCATTCCTCACCATCTGCCCCAGGACTTGGCCAAGGAGCAGCTGTTGATCATGCTGTGCTGGAGCATGGAGCCTGCGACTCTGAGAGCTGCATCCACGCCATCTCTGTCTCCCTGGGGATGCCCACATCCAGCTCAGGGACTCAGGTAGCCTTGGCTCACAGGGTACCTCCCTACTAGGCTTTCTACCCAGACAGCCCTCAGAACTGTGGCTCAGGCATCAGCAGCCTCCTATTACTGCTCCTCTCCTTGCAGACTTGGCTCATGCTAGCACTTTCTGTCCACACTGCCCTGTGGTTTCTGAATCCCAAACCTCTCCTCAGATTCCCCAAACCAAACTCATTGCTTCCATTTCCCCTAAACTCCCTGTTTCTGAAGCAGACACACAGTCCTTTGGGAAACTTCCAAGGCATCTTCTGTTCCATCCTTGGGGGTGGGGAGTGCAACTTCTGAGCAGTTGGACACCAGGCCAGACAGGTCCCTCTCAGTTCGGATGCTGAGCCAACAGTCTCTCCATATCCCTTCCCTGCATCTGCTCCTCCTATGAGCTGACTTCAAAGGCAAAGTAGGTGCTGAGGGTGGTCCTCAGTGCATGTGGAGGGTGCTCAGGGGGGATGGGTGATAGCCCAGGGCTCTCCTCATTCAGTGTGGGCAGCCCTCCCATCTCCTGCCCAGTCTTTTCCCTTTTTACAGCCCCCTCCTGTCATTTTGTCCCCTTAACCTCATCAGCCCAGCGCAGCCCTGCATGGTAGCCCCCTCATAAGCCCCCTATTCCAGGAGCTGTCCTGGCCAATAGGCAGGACATGGGCCTGTCCTGGAGCAGCCCCGAGGGCCTCAGTGTCTCCCAAGCCTCCTCCAACTTCCTGCTGCTGCGCTGGCCTGGAGCCCAGGTCCTCTGGGGTGTGTCTGACCCTGCAGCCTACATCACCCTGAACCCCTGCCATTCTCACCAGGTGTGCCAGGGGGCAGATGAGTGGCTGGGTGAGGCCACAGTCAGCCAGATTTTATCATTTCTGGCTACTCGGGTGATCTAGGTGCAGTGGCTATGCACCTCCTTCACCTGGAACCAGCAGGATGACTTCCTGACAGCTGCTGGTGATGTGGAGACCAGCATTGCTGCCTTTGCTAGCAAGTTCCAGCTGGCAGGCAAGGGAAAGTGCCCCTCAGAGGGTAGCACTCCTCTTTCCCCTTGCAGCACCCACACCGAGCTCCACACTGAGTGCATGGCCCCGTCTTCCAGATAGCTGGTTGGGGCTCTCCTCCTGTTCACACCTGTAAGATGGGGTCAATACCTGCCCTGCCCTCCTCCTGGGCCATTGGGAAGGGCCTGCTGTGACAGGGCTTCTGAGCACAGGGAGGTGACAGTGGGGACAAGAGGGAACGGGGAATGGGGAGGGGAGAAGCTGATCCATTTCCTCTTCCCCCAGGGAGTGCCACAGGTTGGTGGATAGGGAGCCCTTCCACCTGCGATGCTTGGCAGACGTGTGTGGCTGTCTCCCTGGCAGAGACTGCCTGTGCCCAGTGTTTGCTGCCTATGCTCACCACTGTGCCCAGGAGGATGCCTCATCTTCCTGGAGCAACCAGACCCTCTGTCACGAGTCAGCTCAGCCAGTCCCCAATTTCCAGTCTCCTCCTCCCAGCTAGAAGGGATCCAAGAACTTTGAGGAGAGTTGGGGGTGGGGCCTCAGGAGGACCTCTGATCTTGGCAGATTGCTGGCTTACCTTCTTTCAGAGGCATAGGAGGTGTTGGTGGGGTCCACAGGGGGTGGGCAGAGCAGCAGTGGCTATGCCCCTGACCTTCTTGTGTCTATGTGCCCAGCTGTCCTGTGTCCTGGGGGCCAGGAGTACCAGGAGTATGCCCCAGTGTGCGGTCAGAAATGTGGAGAGCCAGAGGACTGTGGGGAGCTGGGCGGCTGTGTGGCCCCTTGGGGCTGCTGTGGAACCCTGAGGGCCAGTGTGTGCCCCCAGCTTGCGCCCCTGCCAACTTGAAGCCCATTGTTATGCCCCTGGTAGTGCCATCATGACGGACTGCAACTGCTGGTGAGGGCAGCAACCTTTGTGGAGGGTGAAGGCTTGGGGGGTGAGGAGATGGAACTTAGAGCAAAGGGCTTGTAGCCCGGTGGGTTTCTGCCTGGCATGCACGTGGGGATGACATAGCACTGATAAACTCTTACTCAGTAATGGAGCACTTTAATGTACATGATCTTATTCAATTGTCCTTAATTCCTACAGTAACCTAGTGAAGTAGTAAGTAGAAGAATTGTTCCCATTTTGGAGGCAAGGAAACCGAGGCTCAGACAGGGTAAATGGCTTGCAGAGTCACACAGCTTGTTCATAATGAAGGTCTAGAACCCAGACCTCTGAATTCCAGTTAATGAGGTCCAGAGGCTCTTCCAAGGATTAGGGAGAAGTAAAAGCAAGTTACATAGCTATGAAGGTGGGGCCAGGAGCCAGGGCTTGGTGGGTGAATGTTTTTCTCAGGGCCCTGCC
This sequence comes from Antrozous pallidus, assembly GCA_027563665.1. Taxonomy (NCBI): domain Eukaryota; kingdom Metazoa; phylum Chordata; class Mammalia; order Chiroptera; family Vespertilionidae; genus Antrozous; species Antrozous pallidus. The sequence goes on from CM050521.1 coordinate 37,752,586, forward strand.
CTCAGGATGGCTGCCCCAATGCCACCTGCTCTGGGGAGCGAGTATTCTGGCCCTATGCCCCCTACACTCTGACCTGTGATGACATTTCTGGTCAGACAGTATGCCCTGCAGCAGCCCAGGTGAGGGCTCCAGGCTCTGGGTGTGGTGGGCATGCCCAGAGCTGAGCTCTCTGCAGGGGTGTCTCACGCTGGGCCTTTCCTTGGCTGCTGGTGCTCCAAAGGACAAGTGCTTGGCAGTGAGGGGCAGTGTGTGTGGCCTGCCTGGTGGACGGGGCCCGCTACTGGCCTGAGCAGCACCTTAAGGCTGACTGCCAGCTCTGCATCTGCCAAGACGGGCAGCCCCAGAGCTGCCGGTCCAACTCTGACTGTGCCGGTGAGGTCTCACCCTTGGCCCTGACTGAGGGGTTCCACCTAGCCAGGCACCCACCCCTGTTCCAGCCCCTGACTCTTGGTCCTTTCTGTGGCTGATCATCCTGGTCCCCCTGGGCTGAATGCCTTGGTCCCTGCAGGGGCCACAGAAACCCCCACCTCTTCCCTCTACAGCCCAGGTCACAAGTGCCCAGACCTCCACCAGGAAGCTCGCAGGTACTTGATACCTAGTGGGACTGCAGGGCTGAACCATTCTCCCAGCTTCCACTATGTAGCTGCCTGTTACCTTTCTCAGGCAGGTGCTTCCACATGTCCCACAGAGCCCCAAATTGGAGGAATCTTATTTGTCTAAAGCCCAGGAGTCCCAGCACATCTTTGGGGAAACCTGGCCTTCTCCTACACAATTTTATGTCCTCTAGGTCCTAAAGGGGGGTATAAGGAGCCCACAGCTGCAGCTGGACAAGTGCAGAGGCGGGTATTGGTCTGGTTTGCATCCTGTGCCTCTCAGGGGCCTGGGTGGTGGTTGTGGGGTGTAGCCAGACCTTTCTGTCCTGGTACCCCCGTGCCCCCACCTCCCGCCCCGCTCTGGGACAGGTCCCACTGGCCAGTTGCAGTTTCTCAGGTGCAGGGCTGGGGTTCAGGAGACAGGGTGACCCTCCCTTCCCAGTACCAGACCAAGCCCTGTGGGGACTGTGAGCAGCATGGCCAGGTCCACTGAGTAGGGGGGAGCACTGGCGAGGGGGCCCATGCACGGTCTGCCAGTGTCTGCACAATGGCACAGCCCACTCACTGCTCCCCCTATTGCCCTCTGAGCAGCTGCCCCCAGGTGAGGGGACTTAGGAGTAGGGCGTTGGGGCGGGGCAGTATGGTGGGAAGAGAGTGGAGGTGGAGGGGGAGTGTGTGAAGGCCTGATGGACCAGTCAGAAATGGAGGCAGGCAGGTGGCCAGCTCAGTATGTCTGGCCTGTCTCTGTGTCCACAGGACTGAGTTCTGGTGGAGGGAAGGGGAGAGTCATGTTGCCACTGGGCCCTGCCTGGTAAGAGGGTGTGTGGGGGGGGGGCAGAGGAGCCCCAGGGGGAGAAGGATGCGAGGACTCAGAGGAAGCCAGAGGTAGCAGCACCCTATACCCCTCTAAAGGGGTATCCTCTGGAGGGCCCATGTGGCCTCATCTTGGGAAGGGGAGCTGGCAGGCCTCACCCCTCTCCACCCTCCACCCACAGGGAAGGGGCCAGGGAGTCATGTGCCAGCCTCTGAGGTGCCTCACCTGAGTCCTGGATCTGTGCAGAGAGTGACCATCACCCCCACATCTCAGCCCGAGGCTCCCACCTTGCAAGCAGGAATGGCAGCTGTGATGGTGCTCCAGCCCCACCCCATGACTCCAGAGGCTCCTGACAGTAAGATCCCTGGGCCTTTTGCCTCCAGAGCCCAAGCCTCCCTGCAGCTTCCTTGTGGGGACAGAGGCCCTGGGAAGTTGGCTGCTTTGGTCAAGGTCACACAGCTCTAGGTGAGGTCAGGGTTTTTGTAGAACCAGGACTAGGATCAAAGTGTCTGGACATAGTTCACAACTTTTCCACTCTCCGGAAAGAGGCAGGGAGGGGGCCACACCAGCTGTCAGGAGGAGAGGTTGGGGGCTGCTGGGAGGTGGCTCAGGGAGGGAGGACAAGGTGGGCCATTGGTCAGCTGGCTGTGGTGGTGCCCACAGGCCAGAGCATCGCCCCAGGGCCCTTCCCCCCCATGCAGTGCAGCCCAGGCCAGGTGCCCTGTGAGGTGCTGGGCTGCGGGGAGCAGGAGCAGCTGTGTGACGGGAGGGAGGACTGTCTGGATGGCTCCGATGAGAGGCACTGTGGTGAGCATGGGGTCTGCAGGGCTCCCAGAGGGTCTGCTGTTGTGTGGGATTTTATAGCAAGAGGGCTTTAGGTTTGCTAAAGCCCCCCATTTTTAGCTCATGAATCCATCATTCATGCATTCATTATCCATCCATCTATCCACTCATCTCATCATCCACCCACTTGCCCGTCTGTCCATCCATCCATCCATCCATCCATCCATCCATCGTAGATCACTATGTCAAAGCCTAGTCTTCCAATCAGAAGAGAGCTCCAGTGTTAGTTAATCACAGTAAAGGGCACCCAGGGAACACTCATTCAGGAAGGGGGTACCTGAGGGAGTGAACTGCTCTTTAGACACTGTGGCCTCTCTGGACACCCAAAGAGCCATTGTCAAGCAGAGACTGAGAGCCTGTGCAGACCCCAGGATCTCACCCACGCACAGTAGAGGGAGGCCTGCACTAGGTGTGGGAGGCGTCAGGAAGGAAGGCCGGGGTCAGCAAGCTCTGTTCTGCTCTTGCCTGAAGTACAACCAGAATCACATCCTTTCTTCCTCGCCACCCCTCCTGGGCAGCGAGCCCTGAGCCCTTCACAGTGACCACAACAGCCCTGCCTGGGCTTCCCTCCTCTCCAGCCCTCTGTTCCCCGAGGCAGCTGACTGGCAGTGGGGAGTGCCTGCCCACCCAGCGGCGTTGTGACCTGCGTCCTGAGTGTCAGGATGGCTCAGATGAGGAGGGCTGTGATGTGTGTCTGGCTGGGGGGCACACCTGAGACCTCAGCCCAAAGTGACCCCCTCTGAGCCTGACCCACTTGTTCCTCCCCTCCCTGTAGTGGACTGTAGGCTGGTGCCCCGATCTGGCTGGAGCCCTTGCAGCCTCAGCTGTGGGCTGGGTGTCACCTTCCAGCACCTGGAGCTGCTGCGGCCTCCCCTGCCTGGGGGCAGCTGCCCTCCTGACCGGCTTTGCAGCCAGCCCTGCTTCCTGCAGGCCTGCCCAGGTAACTGGGAATTGAAGCCCTCGGGCCTCCTCAGCTCCCCCTCTGCCTGGGGGATACCGGGGGTGGTTCCCATCAGATACCCGCACTAGGGAAATGTCCCAGCTCCTGGGACCTCAGTGTCCAGGCTCCTTCTGGGACTTTGAGGGTAAGCCCCTTCTGATGTCACAGCCTCGGGCTTCAAGAATGTTTGTCAGGAAGCCTGTCCCCTGCCCTGCCCTGCCCTCTTCCTGCCTGAGTGGCCCGGATAGGTGCTAGACATCCCCAGTGTGGGAACCAGAGTAGCACCTGAGTGAGGGAAAGCAGCTGAGCTATTTGTCCTGCGCTCTATGCCTAAGGCCTTGGAGCCCTGCCCTGGGGCCTCCCAAGAAAGGACACCCTGTGGCTTGCAGCCCTGCGCAGGGGGCACAGGTAAGGAAGGGGAGCTGGGTGGGGTTAGAGGGTGGGACCCTGTGGGGTGGGGCCATTGGAGTGTCTCTAAGCCTCCTGATGCCTACCTCATCTGGTGCCCAACTCCCACGACTGTGGGCTGGGCCCTGTGCATGTCAGTGCCTCGCTGTGCCGGGAGGGGCTGTGCCCCTGTGCCTGGCCTCCTGCCTGGATCCTGAGACCAACAGAAGCTGCAGTGGGCACTGTCTGGAGGGTGAGGAGCACCCAGCAGCAGGAGTGCTGCAGACAGAACCTTCGGTGGAGTGTGGGATGCCCAGCCACAACTGGAACTGAGTGCCCCCTTGCTACACCCCAGGCCTCTGTCCCCCGGGGCTGCCCTCCATGATGCCCACTGGCTGCTGTTCTCAGAGTGCCTCTGCCTCCTGGGCGGAGAGCTGAGGCAGCTGGGGCATCCCATCCTCCTGGAATGTAGCCGATGGTGAGGAAAGCTGCTCCCGTGGGGAGGACGGGGTGCAGGGACAGGCTCCTCCCCATCCTTCCTCCCAGCCCTGCCTCCCTGGCCTCTCTCTCTGCTCCCTGCAGCATGTATGAGAAGGGGGCTCTACTGTGTGAACCAGTGGGCTGCACTGTGCCCTGTGGCTGGTCAGCCTGGTCCTCCTGGAGTCCCTGCGACCGCTCTTGTGGCTCTGAAGTGAGGGCCAGGTTCAGGTGTGCGGGGCTGAGAGGAAGGAAAAGGGAGAAGAAAGTGAAGGGGTGTGGCAGGGAGGAGTGCGATGGTGGGAGGGTGGATGGACAGATGAAGAAGGCAGGAGTGAGGGGCAGGGACAGAAGAGCAGCTGCCCAGGCAGGCCTTCTCCCCAGGTCTCCCCCCAACCCTCTGGCTGCTTCCGGGGGAGCCCCTTGTGAGGGCGACACGCAGGAGCTGCAGGCCTGCCACACTGAGTGCAGGACGGGTAAGGTCAGGGGCCACCCCCCTCCCAATGCCCACCTTTCTCTCCCAATTCCTATCCTGGGAACATGGCAGGATTGACATGGATATCAGCGAAGGCTCCCCATTCCTCCCAGAGGCAGCCCTGGAACTTACTGGCTTTGATATATGGGCTTGGGTGGGAGGCCAAGACCGCAGCAGCGACCTTCTGCCACACAGCCCAGGGGCCACGAGCAGGCCTGCCTGGTGGGAGCAGGGCGTGGGGGTGAGACTGTACCAGCTCAGGCAAAGCTGGGGCCAGCAGAGATTTCTGTGCCTCGCTGTGTGCAGAGTCTATGGGGCAGAGGAGAGGGCTGGAGAGTTGGCGGGGGGGGGTGGGGGGGGGGGTAGGGGGGGAGGCATGGATCCTGGGGTTTTGGGTCAGGCTATCACAGCAGGAGGAGGGGGAGGGGCTGTGGAAAGTGGCTGCTGGTGAACTGATGGGTACATGAGGACACTGCAGTTTCCAATGCTGAAGCTGAATGGACAGTGGGTTAGAAGGCTATGGAAGAGTTGATGGGGCGAATAAGAGGATGGGGAGTAGACATGTTGAGGTGGGGGTCTCAGAAGAGCAGCCCTTGTCTGACCTTGTAGCTTCTCAGACCTGACTCAGGCCCCCAAGCCTCCCCAGTCCTGCCAGGACCTCTCTGCAGCAGCCCCTCCCCCTCCAGAGGGAGCCCAGGCTGGCATAGTTGGTCCCGGCTCTCCCCAGCCTGGGGAACACATCCTGCCCAGGAGAGGCCACTCAGGAGAAGCCCTGTAGTCCCCCTGTGTGCCCAGACGTGTCCTGCCTCGGGGGTGGCCTGGATATCAGGGTAGGGTGAGGAGCAAAGGAGAAGAATGACCCTGTGGGCAGGGTGTGAACACCTGGAGTGGGAGGGGACAGTCCCAAAGCTTCTCCCCGACCCCAGCCTCCCCCGAGGAAGCCCAGCATGAGATTAACAGGGTGGGCTTGGTCTGAAACAGAGTTTGGGGCAGCCTGGGAGGTGTGGGTGTTTGTGGGGTGAAGCTTTGGTGAAGACCCTGCATACCACACAGCTCCAGCCCCTCCCCTGCTTCATTCCCTGCTACTCTCTGTCCTGTTCTGAGGGTGGACTTGCCTCTTCCTGACAGTGCCAAGCACCTGGGGTCTGTGGGCCCCCTGGTCCACCTGCTCAGCCCCCTGTGATGGAGGCATCCAGACACGTGGGTGCAGCTGCTCTGGCTCGGCTGCTGGGGACGCTGAATGCCAGGGACCCCACAGCCAGACCAGGGACTGCAACACACAGCAGTGCACAGGTGCCAGATCCCCTCCCCGTTGTTCTCCCACAAGTCCCTGGGGATTTTGACCTTTCCTTAGCCCCACCTTCACACACTTCTCTTGAGCTAAGAGACTTTGCTGGATTTCCTGTGTCTCCTCCAGCTCCTACCCACTGGAGACCAGGTGCCAGCTGTGGCCTGAGGGAGGGGGACTCCTCGGCTTCTCAATCCTATCGACAGGCCATCACCAGTCACCTGCATGCAGGTCCCCCTCTGTCCTTCCCTCCCTAGCCCTTGCCTTCACACCTGCTGAGACCAGCTCTGTCTTCCCATCCAGCCCATTGTCCAGGGGACATGGTGTTCACCCAGCCGAGCAATGTCGCCAAGAGAGGGGTCCGTGCTCTCGGCGGTGCCTGGTTCAGGGCCCAGGGGTGGAATGTACCAGCTTCTGTGCCCCTGGCCTCTTCCTGAACAACGCCAGCTGCCTGCCACGCACTCAGTGCCCCTGCCAGATGCATGAGTGTGTCTACAAGCCGGGAGCAGTGGCTCACCTTGACCCCTGTAACAACTGGTAGGCCACCAGAGTCAGGGCACAAGGTGGCAGAGGAGGGACAGAGGCTTGGAGGTTCCAGAGATGAGCAGGTGTGGACTCACATGCACTGGAGATGGGGGTGGGAGAGTGTGTTCAGCATGCCTCCATGGTGCCAGGCCTAGGCCCTGTGAACACCAAAGTGAATGAGATGCTGGCTGGCCTGGAGGGGCAGGAGTCTGTAAGGAATTGTCATGCTCATTTGACTTATGGGAAGACTGAGGTTCAGATAAGTGAAGCGATTTATGATGGGACTAGAGCCTTGTTATGGGCTTCTACCCCTCCAGTTACTTTTGTTTCTCTTTCCTGAATTTCCACTGATTTCCAATCAGAAACCTAGAAGCACTCAGTATTAAAAGTGAATACCAGGCCCTGCCACCAGAGGGCAAGCTAACCCCATTCCCTCTTTTCTTATTTTTCTCTCTCAATGTTACTTCATTTCTTCATTTTCCTTTTTATTTTTTATCATCCAGCTCCTCCCTCAATTTCATCCTTCATCCTTCCTCCCCCAGCCTCTTACCTTATTGATTTTTTTTTTCTCAGACTGTTTTTCTTTGGGCTTTAAAACATTTATCGGGGAAAAGTGAAAGGGAAGAAAAGTACACCTTTTCCTCCCCAGGAGATTCAAGTTAGGACCTGCTCTCGCTAAATCACTTCTCCCTGGCCCGGGAGAGTCACTCAAAGTTATTTCTAAACACTATTTAATAAATACAAACAAAATATAAAGTATGAAAAGGTAACGCCTTGATAAAATCATGAGATCAAGGGTTGCCGGGTGCCAGGGTGTCTGGAAGCTCACCGAAGGTGGGCTGCTGCTCCTAGTGACAATCCTGGGTCACATGTGAAATTCATGTAGGACATGGGCAACCCGCTCTTCTGTCCAGACCCCAGTTTCTGTCCTCTGCGGTGGACATGGGAGCCTAGCCGCCTCCCCTGGGGCAGGTACCCAGAGCTCCAGGGGCAGGGACTGACTGTGGCCACGACGGGCCCTCTCTCCGCAGCACTGTGTCTCTGGTGAGATGGCATGCACCTCGGAGCCCTGCCCAGGGCCCTCATGGACCAGAGGGGATGCTGACCCCATTCAGAGATCAACTCTGGGCTTCCTCAATGATTCCCCAGGGAAGTGGGCATGCAGGGATGGCTTGACCTGCTTTCACACCTCCTGTGGCCCTCCCTCCATTCCAACCCTGGCAGTGGCCTGTGGCTGGAGCTCACGGACTCTGTGGAGTCTCTGCAGCCACAGCTGCAACGTAGGAATCCGGCGGAGGTTTCCAGGCAGGCACTGTGCCCCTGGCAGCCTTTGGGGGTGCTGCATGCCAGGGGCCCCAATATGGAGGCTGAATTCTGTAGAATGTCAAGGTGAGTGTTGGGACCGAGGTCCAGGAACCCCCCAGAGAGGAGACGAGAACACTTCCCAGGCAAGATCTTTTAACATGTCTGTAACTGGCTTTGAAGTGTGTGATGGTGCACCATCATGAGGCAAAATTACTTTGCTGTGTCTTCTGGCCCATTCTGGTTGCTTTATGATCAAAGCATGGTTCAAACTGCCAACCACACCTGCCCCCTAAAGTTAATTTTATTGAGACCTTTATAATAATCACTTCTTTACTTTCTGTAGTTTTACCTCTATGCGTATTTTCTGGGATGGCCACAAGGGAGCTTTCTGGAGTACTGGAAATTTCTATATCTGATATGTGTGGTGTTGACATGATACACGAATAAAAATACATCGAGTTGGCCTGGCTGGTGTAGGAGTTCAGTGGTTGAATGTAAACCAGGAGGTCATGGTTCAGTTCCTGGTTGGGGCATGCCAGGGGTTGTGGGCTTGATCCCCGGTGTGGGGTGTGCACGAGACAACCAATCGATGATTCTCCCTCATCATTGATGTTTGTATCTCTCTCTCCATCTCCCTTCCTCTCTGAAATCAATTAAAAAAATACATAGAGTTGTACATTTAAGATTTCTGCACTATACTGTACATTATTTATACTATTAAACATATTATATCCATATATATAAAACTAAATAATACATAGTGATAATTATTACTTTATATAATTTTATAATTTTGAAGAACTTGAGAGAAGAAAAGAGAGTAAGTATATATTTATAAAAGAGTTTGGTCTTCTCTCTTCCAGTCTTTTCCACTTTAAATTCATCCTCTATTCTGCAATAGGATAGATCCAACTGAAGTGCAAATTTGCCCACACCAGTCACCAGCTTAAAACTCATTTCAAGTTCCTAAGGCAGCTACAATGCCTTCCACATCCAGCACCCCCTGTATCTCTTCAACATTATTTTCCATAACTTCCTGTCTTACACACAATCCATGCACACACCGTTTGCTCACCTCTCTGGCTTTGCTCATGCTGTTTCTTATGTCCAACTACCCTTCCTAGCCACACCTTCCTTCCTTTCCTGTCTTACCTGACTCGGGGTGCCCTAACAAAATACCATAGATCAGGCGGCTTAAACAACAAAAATTAATTTTCTCACATCACGGAGGCTGGAAATTTGAGAACAAGGTGCCAGCATTGTCAAGGTCTAGTAAGGACTCTATTCCTGGCTTACAGGCAACTACCTTAGTGTCTCTTCTTATAAGGGCACTAATCCCATCATTATAGCCCCACCCTCATACCTCTTTAAATTTAATGACTACTTCTTTCAACTTATGAATGGTGGGGGTGGGTGGAGAGCAAATCCATCCACAGCACCTCCTTTACTTGGCTAATTCCTTCCTACCTCTTGTTTTAATTCACCTCAGGCACTACCTCCTCAGGAATCAGCACACTCTTAAGGTGACAAAGGTTGCTTTAACAGGGTCTTCAGCTTACCTTTTTCATTGCGCTTGTCTCTCTATTTTGTAATTATGTTTGTAGTCTGTTTCCCTAGTAGACTATGAGTTGTTTTATTCAAGTATGTATTCCCAAGCCTTGCACTGTGCCTGGTAAGCAATCAGCGATGTTTTTTTGTTTTTGTTTTTTTTTTTAATGAATGTAAGAAAAAGTATTGCCCTCCTTGATTAAATAAAGTCTAGAACTTCAAGGTTGACATTGGCCCCCAAAATGCGAGGGAAACAGGTGAAAGAACAGGAAATCTCATAGCCCAAGCAGAGTGTCTTGCCTTTACTACAGGATTTGACAGAGCGTCTTGGAGACGTTACCTGGTAACCAATATGCAGGAGGAAGGCGGGAAGGGCAGAGAGAGAGCTCCTCGGCGTCCAATAAGGACCCCGCATCCCGGGAGCCTCGCCGCCTTGGACTAAGCAGCTGCCGTAAAGTGGATCACTCAGCACGACTGTGGGCCCATCTACGGGCCCCTGGGATCCTAGGGCGCTACCGCCTCCTAGACGTGGGAGAGGCACGCGCTCCCTCCCTGCTGGAGAGCCCACGCCTCCCGGGGGTCACTGTCCCCTAGGTGGCCGCGGCGGTGGCTTCCTCTGGCCGGCCCGCGCGGGGGGGAGGAGGCGGCCTGGAGGCAGTGGCGGGGTCAGCACGGGCCACCGAAAGCAGAGCCGAGGAGCCCAGGAAATCGGGGAAGGTAGGCGCTGCCCGCTTCCTTCCCATAAATCCCCGATCTGGGCTCCCGCGCGGCGGGCGGTCAGGGCGGAGTCCCTGCAGATGAGCCAGCCTTGCAGGGGAGGACTCGCCCGCTCGCCCGCTGCCTCTTCTGACCCAACTGACGGCCACTTCTGGGCCGATTGCGCCGGGATCTGCGGATACAGCCTACCCGAGCCCCGCGCCGCCTCCAGCGCCCCCTCCTCTCTGGCCAAACCACCCCTGCCCAGTGGCCTCTCGATGGACGTTGGCGTGGCTGATCCGCTCGGTGTAAAGATGGGAAAGTGCGTTGTGTTCCCACAGCAACTTTGGGGTTTCGCAGAGCCCCGGCTCGGCTCGTTATAAGGCTTTGAGGCTGGATGAGGCAGACGCCAGTGGGAGCCAAGGGATCACCCAGAGGCAGGGTGAGGCTTGGACCTGCCTAGCTCCCTGTCCCCAAGAAAGAAAAAGAAAGCATCTGGCATATTTCTTGCCGCCTTCTGTTTCTAGCTTATATCTACTCAATGGAGAATCTGAGCGTTGCTCAAAATCATATTTCATAATATGATTTGGGCAGGAGGCTGTGAGTTGGAAGAAAGGAGGGGGGAAATACTTGAAGTTAGAGTTAAGTGGGTTTGACAGGATTGCTAGAGCTCCAAGGCGATTGTGGATGATCTTAACAAAACACGTTTTCTGCTTATTGTTAAACTTTCTGCAGTGAACATGTATTCACTCATAAGAAAAATACTCAAATTATTAAAATACTAGAGACCTGTTGCAGGAAGATTCCTGCAAGAATAGAGTTTCCTGTGGCCTGAGCAAAATTCCCTCCCTTCTCTGCTGCCTCCCTCCCTTCTCCACTGCTTTGCTTCCTTCTCTGCTGCCTCCCTTCCTCTCTCTCCACTGCCTTGCTCCCTCCCTTCTCCCTTGCCCCACTTGCTTGCTTCTCCGCAGCTTTGCTCCCTTCTGCAGTACTTCGCTTTCTTCTAAGCTGTCTTCTGAGTGTGGATATGCAAATTAACCACCATCTTGGTTGGATTAATTTGCATGCTCACTCTGGCTTGTGGGTGTAGCAAAGGTATGTCAATTTGCATATTACTCTTTTATTACAATCCAATAGTGACTGATAAGAGTTATTTATATTATTTAGTCAAGATGCTTCTACTTTTGAAGTTAAAATAGATATTTCATGTGCTTTAATGGAATTTGAATATAAAGTTACAAGGCAATTTTAAACAAACCTACTAGAACTTGTTACAAATGGAAATGAATGTGTCCCTCTCAGAGTCATCTCTATGGAAGGACTTACTAGTATACCAAGGAAGCTATTTCCCAAAATGTTCCTTTTCTTTGGGGGTGGGGAATTATTTTTTGTTAATAATTTTATTTTTTATTTCTTTTATTAGGCAATAAATGTTCATGGTATAAAATTTAAAAGGATAAACAGCAAATTTTTCTGACTACTTCCTTTTCTGATTTTTTTGTAACTGTTTGATGGCTGCAATATCTTAGCTCTCAAAAATATGTATATTTTTTGTTTTTTTTTTCCCTTTGGTCAATTTTTCTTCTCCATGTCTCACCTCCATTTCCTCAGTTCCTCTCCTGTCCTTTACCTCCTACTCCAACCTGTTTTGATCTCTGTCTGCCCTGTTAGAGTTTATCCTTAGAATTCTGGAAGTCCAGTTGTTGACTAACACTCCAAAATGGAAACACAAAATTCTATCTGGAAGCTCTGAGCATGTAGAAGGTGGGGAGGGAGGGCTTGTCAGCTTCTGTCATCTTACTGCCTCTTGTAGGGGACTCTGAGCAGGCATTTGTTGACAAACAGATTTCCCCGAAATTCTTGTAATTGTAGCATCACTGCCTTTGTTCCCAGGCCAGAGGTTCTCAGTGCTGCCTGATCCTGAGTCTTTTGAGAAACTGGTGATATAAATTGTTTCTCATTTTACCCACTGCTGGGGGAGGATTCCATTTTCTTGGATCAGCTAGTTATTGCTCTTTTATTAAAAAATATTTTTATTTATTTCAGAGAGAGGGAGAAAGAGAAACATCAATGATGAGAGAGAAACGTTGATCAGCTGCCTCTGGCATGCCCCCACTGGGGATCGAGCCTGCAAACTGGGCATGTGCCCTGATTGGGAATCAAACTATTAGCTCCTGGTTCACAAGTCGACACTCGACTACTGAGCAGCACCAGCTGGGCAGTTATTACTCTTTCTTAATCCCCCAATCATTGCCTGCACTCCCTGTTGCCTTATCTTGCTGGGTCACAGCTGCTTTATAAGCTGATGGGATGTGGTCATCAACTTCATTCAGCTCTAAAGCTTTTCTTGTCTTGATCATCAACTTCATTCAGACATAATTCTGCATGACTTCCAACTAGTTCTAGGTTTAGGTACATCTTCCTCAGGGAAGCTTACATTGTTCAAGAGTTTGCAAAAGAATATGCCCTGAGGCCCCGGTAGCTCAGTTGGTTAGAGCATCATCCCGATATGCTAAGGTTGTGGGTTCAATTCCAGGTCAGGGTACAATACAAGAATCAATTAATGAATGCATAAATGAGTGGAACAACAAAGTTGATATTTCTCTCTCTCCCTCTCTCTCTCTCTCTCTCTCTCTCTCTCTCCCTCTCTCTCTCTCTCTCTCTTGTCGCTCATCTCTCTCAAATCAATAAATAAAATTTTAAATAGAATGTGCCCTGAATTGTTGCTGAGGCTGAGAACTAATGGTTCCCATGGGAAGCCCTTGAAGAACACACAGGGAAAGGATCATGGAATTCCAGATTCAGCCTTTATGACTCGTTTCAGTGCATTGCTCTTTCTAGAAGACTGAGCCTAACTGACATTATGACTTGAACCCAGTTGGTGAGACATGGGATATAATCTTGTATATTGATTGACAGTACACCCTCCTCCAATCTGATACACTCTCAGAGTAGGAGATGACCTTAGGTAATCATGAACACAGATATGAAAGACTGATCTAAGGATGAAGTTGGTCCTTAGTTGGTGTAATTTTTCCTTTCAGGCTCCTGTGACATTTGATGACATCATGTTGTACTTGCTTCAGGAGGAATGGATGCTGCTGAGTCAGCAACCCGAAGGAGATCTGTGGTTCTGACAGGCTGGTGGCACTCCAGGGTATGGGTTCACTTCTCCCAACCTGAGTGAGTCTGCATTGACATTCCCAACTGCACCCAACTATGACATCCTTGACAATTTTATGGAATCCTACCATTTTTTCCTAGGCATCTTTATACTATTTACTATATTTCTGCTCAGTTCCTTTTCTAACTTACCTAACTTACCTTTTCTACCTGGTCATGATCACTTACTACCCTTTCTTTAAATTGGCCAAGAGAATTTGGAAAAATGGGGCTAGACCATGATGCTTCAGGATATCCCAAGTTGCCAGGTGGGAAGCCCTACTGGTGTTGTGTTGGACTGGAAGGTGAATTCTGTTGCCCATAGGACACGAGGTAGAAAGAGTATCGGACCTGGAGTGTGGAAATCTCTTCTCAGTCCCAGCTCTCCCATATGATACTGGTGTGCCTTTGATCAAGCTCTTTAACCTTTTTCAGCCTTCACTTCCCTCTTCAAAGGATTGTCATAAAAGTTGAATAAGATAAAACAACTTAAAATGTTGTGCTCATGTGGGTGTTTTCCTATTTTCTGAATGTCCTTCCTCTGCTTCCATGGGTAGACTCTGTACAATGGACAGCGGCATGTATTTCAGGTGTGTGCCCGCACGGGTACTATTTTCTAATTTCAATTTGATGGCTATCTGTCATGCCTGTCCTTTCTTTTTTTCATCTTGGTCTGTGTCTAGGAGTTATGAGAATGACAGTCTTTGCTCTCTGAGGGTGGGGGGATTGTTGCTAGGTTGGGTCTTCTTCCTGTACTAAAACACTTGAAAACCACTAATTTTTCAAACCAGAAGTGGCAAAGTAGTAGCTCATGGGCCAGATTTAGTCTGCAGATTATTTTATTTTTTTGCTTTCAACACTTTCGTTTGGCTACTTAAAAAATACTATATAAGGGAGAAGCAAGATGGCGGCATAGGTAAAACACCTATCTTGCTGCCATACACAGCAATTTTAAAACTACAACTTAATGAAAGAACAGACACCATCCAGAAACACCGGAAAGTTGGCTGAGTGAAAATTCCACAAATAAAAGTGAAGATAAGACACTGTGACTCGGAGGAGCGGCTTAGGACAGCATTGAAGATACGCGCGGAGAGAGGTTTGGAGGAGTGTGCACACCAGTGGATAGGGCGGGCGGCCGAAAACCGGCCGGTTTTCTCCAACGGGGGAGACAAAGACGTCCCAATGGACTGATTCTCCAGCTCTGGGCGAAGTCCAGGGAACCCACTATCATACAGGGTAAAAACTGGACAGTGGGAGGGCACGCCAAAGCTTGGGTGCTGCAGGGGTCTGCCGGCTTGTGGAGAAGGCGAGCTTGTGCAGAGTGCGCGTGAACGTGGGAACAGCGCAGCTGCCTGACCGCGCAGAAAGCACTCGTGACTTGCTCTTTCATTCGGGAAGCCGTCAGACTGCATTGTTTTGCGACCCTGGGTGAGACGTTGGGTGTGCAGACTCATTTGGGGAGAGTCTGAATTCTCCAGCAGCCAGTGGAGCTCGGCAGCAGCTCTCTGTCAGAGGTGCTGGCGGCCATTGCCCCTGGCACAGAGTCCCTGGGGCCGCATAGGGCGGAGCTAACACTGTCTGCTTGGCCTGGAGACTCTGCCCATTCAACCTGAGCACAGCTGAACTTCACAGACAATTGGCCTGGAGGTCAACCCCTCCAAGTGCTAACAACAATTAACCTGAGCTTAACTTCAGCAAGACTGTGCAACCCATATCCACCTCAGGTAACTGGGGAGGCTGAGCCACTGTCCCTTGTAGGACGTCTACCACACAAAGCTAATTGACCAACTCAGGGAAGCAGCCACCATGCAGAGACATGGAAAGAAATCAGATGTGAAAGAAATGGAGGAAAAAAAAACGACTGGACATGGAATTCAAAACCACGGTTATAGGGCTTCTCAAGAGGCTCCTAGAAAAGGTCGAGACCTATAAGGAAATAAGCAAGACCTATAAGGAAATGACCAAGACCCTCAAGGATATGAACGAGACCTGTAAAGAAATGAACAAGACCAATGTGGAAATGAATGAGTCCTACAAGGAAATGAACGAGACCTACAAGGATATGAACGAGACTCTAAAGGATATAAAAAAGGACCAACCAGAAATTAAGCATACACTGACTGAAATAAAAAATATACAAAGACCTAAAAGTGCTCTGGAACACCCCAAGAACCAAGTTAAAGATTTGAAATACAAAGAGGTAAAATCCACTCAGCTGAAAAAGCAAGAAACCAAAAGAATCCAAAAAATTGAAGATAGTGTAAGGGGCCTCTGGGACAACATCAAGCATACCAACATCTGAATTATAGGGGTGCCAGAAAGAGAGAGAGAGCAAGACAATGAAAACCTATTTGAAGAAATAGTGACCGAAAACTTCCCACACCTGGTGAAAGAAATTGACTTAGGAGTCCAAGAAGCGCACCAAACCCCAATATATAGGAACCCTAAGAGGACTACACCAAGGCATATCATAATTAAAATGCCAAGAGCAAAAGACAAAGAGAGAATATTAAAAGCAGCAAGAGAAAAACAGTTGCCTATAAGGGAGCACCCATACGATTATCAGCGGATTTCTCAACAGAAACGATGCAGGCCAGACGGGAATGGCAAGAAATATTCAAAGTGATGAATAGCAAGAGTCTACAACCAAGATTACTCTATCCAGCAAAGCTATCATTCAGAATTGAAGGTCAGATAAAGTGCTTCGCAGATAAGAAAAAGCTAAAGGAGTTCATCACCACCAAACCAATAATGAAATGCTGAAAGATATTCTTTAAGAAGAGGAAGAAGGAAAAGATAAAAGTGTAAATTATGAACAACATATATACATCTATCAACAAATGAATCTAAAAATCAAGTGAATTAATAAGCTAATGAATAGGATAAACTGGTGAATGTAACAGAATCATGGACATAGAGAGGGAATGGACTGACAATTCTTGGTGAGAAAAGGGGTGTGGGAAGTGCAGCAAGAGACCGGACAAAAATCAGGCAACTATGGGAGAGGACAGTGGAGGGGGGTGAGGTCGGAGGGTGGGATGGGTACCAGGTGGAGGGCAGCTATAGGGGGAAAAAAAGGGAACAATGTAATTAATAAACTGAACAATAAAGATTAAAAAAATACTATATAAGTTATCAGTATTTAACCATTGGAAGTTTTCACATAAAACTATGGATTTCTGGCTTCTCTTGAAAAATGGGACTGTCAGGCAGTGCTGGCTCTTCATCCGCATGGTGCCCTCCTCCTGGACTGGAGTGGCAGCCGTCCTGGTACACGGTTGGCCACAGTTTTCCTAGTTGTGTTATCACTCTGCTCCTTCTCAACCTTTGAGTTTGAGCCTCTGTTCTGAACCAATAGTTTTCATACCTTGCTGTGCTCATTCATTGCTTTCATTGGTCCCCCATTCTTTTAGGGGCCTCATGGATACCTGCATTTCTAAACCATTATGCTAAAACATTGAGATGTATTTTTACCTCCTTAACCAATTATCCTACAATGCTGACGCGATGTCACAGGCGGATCTTTCCTTAGTGTTGTGCTATAGATCCAAAATCTCAGTGCTTCTCTCTCTCTCTCTTATTGATTCAGGACCAATTATTGCCAACCCAGAGCTGTTCTATAAGTTTGAGCAAGGGTCAGAACCAGGGCAAGGCAATGTCCAGGGCCAGAGGAGTCTCCTGAGCCACCACCCAGGTGAGTGTGGACCTGCACTGGGGGCAGAGGTTTTAGCTGGAGAGAGGACTCCTGTCTCATCCTCTGCTTCTCCCTGTTCTCTACCAACTTACACTCGAATGCTTCCCTCCCCCTCCCCCAACTTCACCGTAACTAAAATACACATACCTCCCCTGGCATAAGTTCCATGAAGGCATGACTTGCACTTTACTACTGTGTTCCCAGTGCCAAGAACAATGCCTGGCACGTAGTAGTTGCACAATAGATAATCATTAAATAATGGATGGGTGGATGGATGAATGAATGAACAGCTATTTACTAAGGTCTAAGGATTTAGCTATGTTTCCCTCCTTTGGTAACCTGTCACTGACTGAGAGACTGACTTAACCTGGTGACTCCCTGAGGGAGGAAAAGGGGGTGGGAACAAGCTCCTCTGTGAATTGAATCACAGAAGTTTGCTGTCCCTCATGATCTCTCTCAGATGGACCACAGGAGGCCTAGACCTATTTATTTATTTATTTTAATCCTTACTTAAGGATATTTTTTCCATTGACTTTTAGAGAGAGTGGAAGGAAGGGAAGGGGGAGGAGAAAGAGAGAAACATTGATGTGAGAGAGACACATCAATTGATTGCCTCCTGCATGTGCCCTGACCCAGGCTGGGGACTGAACCTGCAACCAAGGTATGTGCCCTTGACCTGGGATTGAAACCAAGACCCTTCAGTGCTTGGGCTGATGCTCTAACTACTGAGCAACACTAGTCAGGGCAAGCCCTAGACTTCTTGATACTATTCTATCTAATAAAAGAGTAACATGCAAATTGGCTGTACCTTCGCTATACCTACAAGGCACACCCACCAGCCAATCAGAGCAAGTATGCAAATTAATCCAACCAAGATGGCAGTTAATTTGCATATCTGTGCACAGAAGATGGCTAGAAGGAAGCCAAGCACTGCAGAAGGGAGCAAAGCTGTGGAGAAGTAAGCAAGCGGAACTGGGGAGAAGGGAGGAAGCAAGACAGAGGAGACAAGAGGAAGGGAGGCAGCAGAGAAGGAAGCGAGGCAATGGAGAAGGGAGTGAGGCAATGGAGACGGGAGAGAGCACGAAGTAATAGAGAAGGGAAGGAGGCAGCAGAGAAGGGAGGGAGCTTTGCTCAAGCCATAGGAAGCTCTATTCTTGCAGGAATCTTCCTGCAATGGTTCTCTAGTGTATAATATTTGTTTTGTTCTTCCATGCTTGACTCCTATTTGTAGTTTTGTACTCCTGGGTGAGCTACAGTTCTATAGACCGGTCTCTTAAGTTCCTGGCTCTGGGCTGCTGGGGTCGTTCTCCTGCATCTAGAAGGGTTCAGGAATCTGGAGAAGGGGCTGCGAGTACATTGAATAAAGAGATTAGATATGAAATATAAATTTGGAAGGCATTTTGAGGGAGCCAGTGGAACCTTAGTTCTAGTGACTAAGTTCTTTGAATCTCTGCACCAGGGCTTTTTATTCACACATTTTGCCCTCAAGCAAAGCAGGTGTACATATCAAAGGTAAGGCCTGGTAAACAATGAAGGACCATCAGGTTGGGGAAGCTGCCCTCAGCTGTCTGGAAGAAGGCAATAATAAAGCAAATCTTCAGCCCTGCTGAAGCTGTCCATCAACCTTTTAATGGACCTCCTGCATTTATTATGCTAACTACTGTTCCTAGCCTCCAACACTGGGCATCAGAACTTACATTGATGCATAAAAAAATGTCTCCAGAGGAGTTTGAGTTGTCTAAGCTGCATTTCAACTAAGCAGTGAATAAACTTGAAGAAGGAAAATCTTAGTGAGGTTATAAGGGTTTCCATCTTTTTGAAGGGTTGTGGTGTAACAGAGGAATAGACTTTGTTTCTCTTGAGGGCTGAAGCAGCCCCCCGAAGGTGGAAGTTATACAGAGATGGATAGAACTTAAGGAAACTCTGGGGCCAAAGTTGTCTGCCCAGGAGGTAGGTTGTCCTCTTATCCCAAATGTACTTGAGCAAAGTGCAGATGCCTGTCTGTCAGAGAATACTGTAGAAGGGGACTCGTGCTGAGTATGAAGTTGCAGTACAGGCAAACCTTGCTTTCTTGAACTTCACAGATGCTGCTTAAAGACAACAACAACAACAACAACAAAATTCAAGGCTTGTAGCAGTCCTACATTGAGCAAATCTATCAGTGCCATCTTTCCAGGCTCAGGTGATGATTGGCTTTTTATTTATTTTTATTAATTTTAGAGAAGAAAGGAGAGGGAAAGAGAGAAATATTAGTGATGAGAGAGAATCATTGATCAGCTGCCTCCTGCATGCCCCACACTGGGGATCAAACCCAGAAGCTGGGCATGTGCCCTGACTGGGAATTGAACTGTGATCTGGTTCATAGGTCGATGCTCCACCACTGAGCCAAGCTGGTTGGGCAATGACTGGCTTTTTTTAAGCAATAAAGTATTCTTTAATTAAGGTACCTACACTTTTTAGATATAATGCTATTGCACACTTAATGGATTATAGTATAGTATAAACGTAACTTTTATTAGTATATGCATTGGGAAGTAAAAAAATCTGTGTGACTCACTTTATTGCGATATTCACTTTCTTGTGGTGGTCTGGAACTGAATCTGCACTATGTCTAGATACAGCTATATTTGGCTCTAAATCTCTTTTTTGACCCTGTGTTCTATTAGTTCATTTTCTTATCTATAAACAGATTTGAAGTCCTGAAGATTGTGCCACTGTCTCAGGTTGCAGAGATCAAATTGCACCCATCTCCTTTTGGTCAGGTGTGTCTATCCTTTAAGTTAAGAAACAAACAAACAACAAAAAACAGTCTGCTTAAACCCACTTGATTTCCTCCTGGAGGCAGTAAGGTGGGCCTGGGAGCTGGGGGACTGAAGGAAGAGAATCCAGGGAGAGGCTGTGTCACTTTGGTACATGTGATCTCCAGCTTTTGTAGTTGATGTATCTATGATTGGCAGTGGCTCTGACTATAGGACTTCAGGGCAATTCCATTTGTCTCTTTTATCTAAAGGAAAAAACAAGATGGGCTACATGGAAGAAATGGACCTGCACGAGCCAGCCAGAGAAGCGGGACTGTACCTTCCCCCTCAGAAGAAAGCCTGTCTTTCCCATTTCAGAGCAGAGAGTGGCACCATCAAGGAAGGCTGTACAGAAAAATGCAAAAAGCCCTTGAAACCCCGGTCCATCCAGAAGTCCTGGTTTGCCCAGTTCCCGTGGCTAGTCATGAATGAGGAGCAGACGGCTCTCTTTTGCTCCGCTTGCCGAGAACACTCCTCTGCCAGGGACAGACGGTCCAGACTGATAGAAGGCTATACGGGACCATTTAAGGTGGAGACTCTCAAATATCATGCCAAGAGCAAAGCTCACCTGTTCTGCATCAATACCTTGGCAGCACAGGACCCCATCTGGGCAGCCCATTTCCGGAACATCCGAGATGCCAGTCCGGAGCATCTCCTCCCTTCCATTCTGTATCCGGCGCCTCTGGGAGCATATGGAGATGTGGCCCAGCTCCTGCCCAGCTCTCCTGATGAACTGGAGGAACCTGGGGGGAATGGAGCACTTCCTGCATTGTCTGTAGACTACATTTCCCATTTGAGGCATAAAGAAACCGCAGGTGACGTCCGCAGCTCCTCAAACACTAACATTGTGTGTAATGACTCTGCTGAATCCTGCAGCCAGGTAATATGTTCAGAATGGTTGCTGTATCTCCAGGGGAGGATTCCATACTGAGAACAACATATATTGCCTGATAGTGATGAAAAAATTATATTAGCTTACCTGCTACTAAGATGCTTGTCATGTCTTAGGCATTGTTTTAAGTGCCCTACATGTATTCTCATTTATTTAAGACAACAGCCCTATTATTATCAACTTCATTTTGCAGATAAGAAAACATAATTAGTGTGACAGAACACTCAACTTCTGATAGAAGGGAAGCACCTAGACTCAGAATAGTAATCTTTATCCAGAATCCAAAACAACCACAGAGCGCAATCAGTGATCCACAACCACAGAACAACTGCAGCTTAAATCATCTGATTAACATCTCCTTTGCAGCTTGGACTCGGGAATCATGTAGTACTTTTCAGCACTCCCACGTTTCTTCACACACGTTCTTTCATGTATTGATTTTAGTGCTGCTCTGAGGCTGGGGGAGCAGCCTCGTTGGACGCGTCGTTGGGAGTGACATGTCCAGAATCCAAGGGCTCTCATGGTGTTGACCTTCCCCCAGGCCTTGACCACCAGCACAGTGCTTTCCTTCCACTCCCTGCAATGCCCATGGGTCCTAGAAGACTAATTCTCAGGTTTATTTTGTAATTTTCTAATTCTTTGGAATGTTGGCCTGTGAGAAAACTGTGTTAACTGGAATCTTTGAGTAACTAGAACCCTATCCATTTTCTACTGTTCCATATAAGTAGGATTTTGCTACAAATCTTTTTGAGTATCCCTCTAGTATCCCAAGCAGAATAGCTTAGATGTTCCTCTTACCTAATATTGGAAGGGCCCAGCTAAAATTAGTAAGCTCAAATTTTTCCAGAATCCAGAAAAGTGACAACACTTATTTCTCTTCACATTCATGTTCATTCTAGTTTTTAGATTAGAAGCTAATAAACAGGTCAGAACTTTTATAATCTGAATTCCTACAGCAGTAAGGCATGTGTAAACCTAGTCGCATCTCTAGTTGATTTTTGCAACTTCCTTTCCACCCCAGTGGGGAATTTCAGCAGGTGCTCCTGGAGGCAGAGGTCACCTTAGTAGGCATGGCTGAGTAGAGGGCACCCTTCAGGACTGGAGGAGACAGGGTGCAGCCATGGGGCTCTACCAAGACCCCTATTCTTCCAGCATGTTCATATTTCCTCTCAGGAGACCCTAGGATCCCACTGAGGCTCATTTAGTCTTTACCCACTAATTCCAGGGCTCATGAATTTGCTTTAGTTCGGTGGATAAATTAGTTCCTCAAGAGTACATCTGCCTCTTGGTGCGCTTCCTAGGAAACGCAGGCCTTGAGAGGCACCCGAAAGTGTCCTGCCAGTGTCTGATGTCAGAGGCGCACTGAGTGACTGCTGCTCTCTGTTGCAGGAGCTCCCGGTGGTGTTTGAGGAGGTGGCAGTGTATTTCACCCGGGAGGAGTGGGGCGTGCTAGACAAGCAGCAGAAGGAGCTGTACAGAGACGTGATGCGGATGAATTATGAGCTGTTGGCCTCCCTGGGTAAATATTCATGTAGACCTTTATTCACCACCATCATTTGACGTGAGAAACCCACAAGGGCACTGTGGCTGTGGTCATCTTCCCATTTCTGCCCTTTCCGTATTCATAGGCAGAGAATGAGTTTATCTTCTGCACCTCAGAACTCACCTTGCTTTGGGATATACTGTACTTTATCCCCTCTTCACCCATCTATCACCCGTCCTCCATCAGATATTTATTGAGTACCTACTCTATGTCTGGCGAATCTGAACTCGTTCTGCTTTCAAGGTCTAAGCAAGGTCTCTGCTTTCAGAGGTTGGCAGGTTTTTGGGAGAAACAGATACTTTAATAAGAAACTATAAAATAGCACAAGCTCCATAAAAGAGGTTCAGGCCCTAGCCGATTTGGCTCAGTGGATAGAGCTTTGGCCTGTGGACCCAAGGGCACGGTCAAGGGCACGTACCTCGGTTGCAGGCTTCTCCCTGCCCGAGCCCTGATTGGGGCGTGTGCAGGAGGCAGCCAACCAATGTGTTTCTCTCACATCAATATTTCTCTCTGTCTTTCCCTCTCTCTTCCACTCTCTCTAAAAATCAATGGCAAAATATCCTCAGGTGAGGATTTAAAAAAAAAAAAGTTCAGGAAAAGTGTCTAGGGCTGCTAAAGAGGAGATTTAATTTTCCTGGGCAACAGAGGGAGAGATCAACAAAGTCTTCACTGAGTACGCAATGTTTTAACTGAGTTGAAAACTAGCTAAAGACAAGCATGGCTCTATTAATACCAGACAATGTAGACTTTAAATAAAAAAAGGTTGCCAAAGACAAAGAATAACATTATATATTAAAAAAAAGTTTAACACAGAAGGAAGATAGTACAATTAGAAACTATTATGTGCCTAATGACAGACTATCAAAATATATGAAAACACAGAATTGAAGAAAGAAATAGAAAGTTCTACAGTAATTGTTGGAGACTTTAGTGCCCCACTCACAATAATGGATGGAACTACCAGAGATAAATTAGGAAATAGAGAATGTAAAACAATAAATCAACTAATCTAACAGATATATACAAGCATTCTACCCAACAATGGCAAACACATTCTTCTTACATACACATTGAACATTTTCCAGGATAGACCACATGTTAGGCCAAAAAGAACAAAGCTGAGGGACTCACATTTCTTGATTTTAAAACTTATCGCAAAGCTACAGTACTCAAAGTAGTGTGGTAGTGACATAAAGACAGTCATATAGACTAATGGAATAGAATAGAGAACCAAGAAATATAACCTTTTGACAAGGGTGCCAAGACCATTCAATGGGGAAAGAATAGTCTTTTCAGCAATCGGTCCTGGGAAAAATGGATACCCACATGCAAAAGAGTGAAATTCAATCCATATCTAACACGATGTAAACATTAAGTCAAAATGTATCAAAGACCTAAATGTATGACAAAAACTCTCAGAAGAAAACCCAGAACAAATGCTTCATGACATTGTATTTGGCAGTGATTTCTTGGGATATGATGCCAAAGCACAGGTAACAAAAGAAAAAGTAGACAAATTGGACTTTATGAAATTTAAAATTTTTGTGCATTGAAAGATACTATGAACAGAATAAAAAGGCAACTCAGAGTGGGAGAAGATATTTGCAAATTATACATATGATAAGGAATTAATATGTGGAATATATAGATAACTCTTAAAACTCAGCAACAAAAAGCCAAACAACCTGAACAAAATACTTGAATAGACATTTCTCCTGATTTTTAAAAAATGAACAAAGACTTGAATAAGACATTTCTCCAGAGAAGATATATAAATGGCCAATAAGCACATGAAAAATGCTCTACATCACTGATTACTAGGGAAATGCAAATAAAAACTACTATATTGAGATACATCTCACACCCATCAGGATAGCTACTAGCCAAAAAATAAAAAAATTACAAGTGTTGGTGAGGATGTGGAGAAATTAGAACCCTGGTGGGAATGGAAAGTGGTACAGTCATTGTGGAAAACAGTAGGGAGTTCCTAAAAAAAATTAAAAATAGAATTGCCACATGATACAACAGTTCTACTTCTGATATTGAAAACAGGTTGTTGAAGATAATATTTGTGCACCAATGTTTATAACACTGTTACTCACAATAGCTAAAATTTGTAAGCAACCTAAGTGCCCATCAACGGATGAACAGATAATCATAATGTAGTCTATTTATACAATGGAATATTATTTTAGCCTTAAAAAGGAAGGAAATTCTGTAATATGCTACAATGTGAGTGAACCCTAAGGACAATATGCTAGTTGAAATAAGGTAGTCTCAAAAAGATGGATATTGTTTGACTAGAGGCCTGGTTGCACAAAATTCATGCACTGGGGGGAGGAGGAGAGTGATTCCTCGGCCTGGCTTGCACCCTCTCACAGTCCAGGACCCCTCACTCCTTACTGCCCACCTGCTCGCTGCTCCTTAGTGCTGCTGTGGAGGCAGGAGAGATTTCCGCCACTGCCGCTGCACTTGCCAGCCCTAAGCCCAGCTTCTGGCTGAGCAGTGCTCCCCTGGGGGAGTGCACTGACTACCAGGGGGCAGCTCCTGTGTTGGGCATCTGCCCTGGTGATCTGTGCATCATAGTGACTGGACATTCTGGTTGTTCTGCCATAAGGGTCGCTTAGGCTTTTATTATATAGATTCTCTTTAGCTGAGGTACTTAGAATAGTGAAAATCATAGAGACAGAAAGTAGAATGATGGGTGCAGGGTTCTTGGTTTGAGGGGAATAGGGATGTTATTATTTAGTTGGTACAGAGTTTCAGTTTTATAAGATGAAAAGAGTTCTGGAGATGGATGGTGATGATGGTTGTACAACATTATGAATCTTTTTTAATATCTCTGTACTGAACACTTTAAATGGTCAATTTTATGTTACATATATTTTACCACAGTGAAAAAAAGAAAAGAAAAGAATGCCCTGATAACTAAAGACAAGAAGGGCTAACAAATGGGACTTAAGATATGTGCCAGCTAAGTGTAGCTTATGACCCTGGAATAGGCACTGACCCGGGAAAAATAGACATATAGATAGCTATACAGGACATTTTGAGACAATTGAAGAAATAAAGTTATGGACTATGGATTAGATAGTAGTATTATATCAATGTTCTGTTTTCTGATTTTGATCTTTATATTTTGATTATATAAGACATGCTAGTTTTCAGTTGCCACACAACAAATTATCATAAAATTAGTGGCTAAAAACACCCTTTTATTGACTTACAGTTGTGTAAGTCAGACGTTCACCTGGGTTCAGCTGGGTTCTTCCCTTAGGGCTGCACAAGCTGGCAAAATCCAGTTCCTTGTGGTTGTAGGACTGAGGTTCCGGTTTCCTTGCTGGCTGCTGAGCAGGAGTCATTCCCAGTTCCTAGAGGTCAGGTCCTATATCTGTGGCCTCCGTCCGCAGGCCAACAGCAGTGTGTTAAATCCTCCTCATACTTTGAAGTACTTTGAAGCTCTTACTTCCTATGCTTGTAAAGGGCTGATGTGATCCGGGCAGGTCATGCATGTGTTCACTGATTCCACCACAGTCCCAGGGGTAGAGATTAGGTAGGGTCAGGGGTCACTGGAGCTCCTGTTAGAATTTTGACTACCCTGTAAGAGAATGTCCTTTTTCTTTAGTAATATACATATAAGTATTTAGGGATAAAGAAGGTGTGAAAATAATTTATTCTCAATGGTTCAGAAAAAAATTGTATATATATTATATATAATTTATATGTTATGCATATATAGATGGTCCCTGACTTACAATAGTTTGACTTACAATTTTTTTATTTTATGGGGGTGCAAAAACAATGTGCATTTAGTAGAAGCTGTATTTTGAATTTTGATCTTTTCCTGAGTGAGCGATATTCAATAAGATATTCTCTCATGATGCTGGGCAGTCACATCTCCCAGCCAGCCCCCGATCATGAGGGTAACAGTGGATACCCTAAATACAGTATGCTGTGTAGCCAGTGTTTTCTGGATATTGTGTTCCGAGCACATTTAAAGTAGGCTAGCTAAGCCATGATGTATGAGCATGATAAAGCAAATGGGACAAAATTAATGATTGGAGTTTCCTATATTGTTGAATTTTTCTATAAGTGTTAAATGATAGCAAATTCTTAAAAAACAATGAGGAAACAAAAGTCCAGTTCTGGTGTAGTAGTCAAAAATTTGGGCTTTATTTCAAGCTAAAATTTCTTGCCTCTCCTACCTGAACCTGCTTCAGTTCTGGAACTGAATCTTGCAGTAGGAAGAAAGGAATTCTCCTGCCCTCCAGCTTGTTCCAGGACCCTGCCACTACCTGGGTCGGAATGCTGGTGGGTGGGTGGGAGGAGAGGTACAAGAAAGGTTTCACCTGGCTCCCATGTAAACAGCGCGGGCAAAGTCCCTTTAAGTGGCTCAGGTCTCTTCTCTTTTCCTGTGGGGCCCATGTCTGCAGGGACCATGGAAAACACTTATATCCTTTGCTCCAACAAACCCTGGGAAAGTAGGCTCTTCCAGAATGGCCACCACAAAGGAGCCCATCAGCCAGTTTCTGCCGTTAGTCTTTTTCAGGCCTGGGTTCATGGGTAGCCCCGTAGCCTCAGGAGATACAGGTCAGGTTGTCATTCCCACTAGGCTTAAGGTCAGGGGAAAGTAGCCCACCCCACCCCTCCCTATGGTAGTAAGTGGAGGAGACTCACGATGCACCTGACAGCTCTTTCCAGAAACATCTCCAATATCCAACTCCCTGACCTTGTCACTCCAAGTGCTTTGATTCCCTCTTTGAGGCGAGGGCTTGGGTTACGGCTCAGTTTTAGCTATTCTTCCCAGTTAGGCTTCTGTGTCTACCTTTGGAATGGGGATAGTTGGCTTCTATTTTTGGGGGGAAGAGGCAGTACCTTCAGCCAAAACAGGCAGACAGACTCACACTTGATTGTCCTGATGCATATGTTTATTGCTCTTCCTGATTTATTGATTTTAGATGTTATCTATTGATTCGTACTGTGGAAGATGAAGAAATGGTCCTCTTACCTCACCCCGCCCCCCACTTCTCTTCCCTCCATCCTCTTAGAACAGGTACACCACACTTTTTGGTTAATTTAGTGTAAACTGTTTATGATTATATATGATTTACTTCTGATCAAAGTGGCATATTATATTTCCTTTATTGTAGGATTTTCTCTTGGAATTGAATTTTTTTCTCATTTTTTCTTTTGCTAGTTTTCTGTCCTGTCACCAGTTCTTCTGAAACTCTCCAATGAAATTCCACAACTCCTTTGAAGAGTCTTTTCCCCATGATAAAACTCCAGTGACCTATCAGCTTCACTCTTGGTCTGGAGACTTCTGCCTTAGGTCTTCTATTTGCCTCTGCTCTGTCTAAACTAGTTATCCTTCAGGCCTGTTGTATAGCTGTGGCCTCACACTGTCCTTTGTCTTTCCCTATTTCCTGGATCTGCCTCTTCTTTCAGGTTAGATCTTTGCTTTGTTGGAGCACATCTTCCAGTAACTATCTTAAGAAAATGTGCATGGGAGAAACCAAGATGACAGCATAAGTAAATATCTGAATTTGCGGCCTCGCACAACTTCAAAACTACAACTAAAAGACAAAATGGACATCATCCAGAACCACTGGAAGGCTGGCTAAGTGGAAATTCTACAACTAGAAGGGAAGAGAAAAGCACACTGAGACTCAGAGGAGCTGTGGAAGTAAAGTGCAGAGGTATGGAGGCGCATGCAGAGAGGGCTGGCAACTGAGTACATGGCTGGCTTTTTTAACCTGCAGGGAGACACAAGCTCCCGACTGCTCTGAACCCAGAGACTCATACGGGCGAGACTCTGGGGACCCAGACTCATATGGGGAGAAACTGGACTGTCTGGCAGCTGGCAGAATTGGAGGACAGCTTTCTCTCAGAGATGCTTGCAGCCATTACCAAGAGACACTGAGACCTAGGGGCCTCTTAGGGCAGGGCTGACCGGAAGCCATTGCTGTTGCTCCACCCTGAGACTCCACCCCATCCAAGTTGTGCACAGAGGCTTTTGCACATGAATGGCCTGGTCCTTTGAAATCTAAACTTACCTAATAAACTGCAGCTGAGTCAGAGTGACCCAGAACATCCAAAAGAAAGCCCAAGGCCCCACAGCAGCTTGCATTGCTGGGCCTCATCTGGGCACCTCCAAAACTCAAACAGAGAAGAGGAATCTGCAGATTTCTCCATAGCTCCTGCTGGGTGGCCTCAGGCAGAGGCTAAATTTGCACCTCCTTGGAGATCCAGATCCAGTGTACCCAGGGGTCAGAGTAGGACCATCCAGATTACAACTCCTCAGATCCATAAGGGTCATACTGAGGGGGCAGACTCAGTGAGCACCAAAGCCCCACTGGAGCAAGTCTTGCCTCATAAGGATGTCTCCAGCACAGAAGTTCTCCCATTGTAGACACAGCTGATCCTCCCAGCCAATTGGCCTGGAGGTCAATTCCTCCCAGTGCTATCAACAACAATCAAGGCTTAACTACAACAAGACTATGCACACAGCCCATGAAGGGGTGCACCAAGAGTGTCCACCTCAGGTAACTGGGGAGGCTTAGCCACTGGGCTCTCTAGGATACCTAGTACACAAAACCACTCCATCAACTTAGGGAAGCAGGCAAAATGTGGAGACAAAGAAACAGGTCACAAATGAAAGAAATGGAGGAAAGAAAACTACTGGATATAGAGTTCAAAGCCACAGTTATAAGTTTATTCAAGAGTTTCCTATAAAAGGCTGATAAATTTAGCAAGACCCTCGAGGATATGAAAAAGGACCAACAAGAAATTAAGCATACAATGATCGAAATAAAAAATATACAGAGATCCAACAGCAGACTGAAAGATCGCAAGAATCAAGTCAAAGATTTGAAATACAAAGAAGCAAAAAACACTCAACCGGAAAAGCAAAAAGAAAAAAGAATCCAAAAATATGAAGATAGTATAAGGAGCCTCTGGGCCAACTTCAAGTGTACCAACATCCAAATTATGGGGGTGCCAGAAGAAGAGAGAGAGCAAGATACTGAAAACCTATTTGAAGAAATAACAACCAAAAACTTCCTCCACCTGGTGAAAAAATAGACTTCCAAGTCCAGGAAGCAAAAAGAACCCCAAATAAAAGGAATCCAAAGAAGACCACACCAAGACACAACATAATTAAAATTCCAAGAACAAAAGACAAAGAGAATATTAAAAGCAGCAAGAGAAAAACAGTTAGTTACCTACAAGGTACACCTATGCGATTGTCAGCTGATTTCTCAATAGAACCTATGCAGGCCAGATGGGAGTGGTAAGAAATATTCTAAATGATGAATAGCAAGAACCTACAACCAGCGAAGCTATCATTCAGAATTGAAAGTCAGATAAAGAGCTTCACAGATAAGAAAAAGCTAAAGGAGTTCATCAACACCAAACCAGTATTATATGAAATGCTGAAAGGTATTCTTTAAGAAAAGGAAGAAGAAGAAAAAGGTAAAGATAAAAATTATGAATAACAAATACATATCTATCAACAAGTGAATCTAAAAATCAAGTGAATAAAACTGATGAACGGAATAAACTGGTGAATATAATAGAGTCAGGGGCATAGAAAGGGAGTGGACTGACAATTCTCAGGGGGAAAGGGGTGTAGGGGGTGCAGGAAGAGACTGGACAAAAATCATATACCTATGGATGAGGACAGTGGGTAGGGAGGAAAGGACAGAGGGTGGGGTGGGAACCTGGTAGAGGGGAGCTTTGCGGGGGAAAAAGAGGAACAATGATAATAATCTGAACAATAAAGATTCGTTTAAAAAAAGTGTGCATGGGAAGAAATATTTTAAGACTCTGCATATCAAAAAATACTCTCACAGTTGATAATTTGGGTTGGTATAGAATTCCAGGTTGGAAAAAATTTTCCTCAGCATTTTGAAAGCATTGCTTTTAGGTTTGAGGAGTATAAATGCCTTTTTATTGCTAAATCTTTGAACACAGCCTGTTTTTATATTCTTTTTAAGATCTATTCCAGGGTTCTGAAGTATGGAAACTCACTTTTTCCAGTTTTGGGCAAAATTATTTTATTATTTCTTCCTATTTATTTTCTCTCTTCCAAAAAGTCATAATTGTTAGATATTAAACTTTTTAAGTTAAACCTATAGTTTTTAAAAATATATATATCTTA
This sequence comes from Antrozous pallidus, assembly GCA_027563665.1. Lineage (NCBI taxonomy): Eukaryota > Metazoa > Chordata > Mammalia > Chiroptera > Vespertilionidae > Antrozous > Antrozous pallidus. The sequence goes on from CM050521.1 coordinate 37,782,727, forward strand.
TTGATTTTTTACAGAGAGGAAGGGAGAGGGATAGAGAGTTAGAAACATTGATGAGAGGGAAACATTGATCAGCTGCCTCTGTACACTCCCTACCGGGGATGTGCCCGCAACCAAGTACATGCCCTTGACCGGAATCAAACCTGGGATCCTTGAGTCCACAGGCCGATGCTCTATTCACTGAGCCAAACTGGTCAGGGCTAGTTTTGTTTTATTTTTCTCTTTTTCTCCCATTTTCTGCTTCTTAGAGATTTCCTTGATTTTATTTTCTAACAATTCCATTTAATTTTTTAAAATTTCTTCTATCACATTTTAAATATAAGAGCCATTATTGCTCTTTTCATAGATGACTATCATGTATTTTCTCTTTGGGATTATTAATTCTACTTTTTTTTTTAAAGTTTTGTTTGCTCTTTGCATCATCTCCTTCCATCCTTTTTCCTGCTTGTTTTATGTTAGAAGCTTGTCTTAAGTAAATATCAGGTTCATACATGTTTAAGAGTAAAGCCTTAAAAGAAACTGGATGGAAAGCTGTGTGCATGGATGGGCTCATTAAAGGGTAGGCTTCACGGTAGGGTGACCAGCTGTGAACCTGGATGTCTCACTGAAGTGCCCACAAAAGTCAGTCTGCATTCGTTTTTGGAGGAGGAAGAGAGTGGTGAGGGACAATTCAGTTTCTTCAAAGAAAATTCTTCCAGTCCCCTGCTTGGAGGGTATAAACTGAGCCAATGGTCTTAAAGGAACACATCTTCCAAAAGCTAGACTGTCTTCATCTCTTGTCTGTATTGCAACCCTTCTTCACCTTTCTTCCACTCTCCCTACTATCCCAAGGTCCGAGCCTTTCTGGTTAAGTTTTCTATAGACTCGATCTCTCTTCTTCTCCTTGGGTAAGGGTGGTGGTGTGTTCTGGTTTCCTGGAATGGGTAAGATGATCTGGGGTGGAGTTGGTCTGTGTAGAATTTGAGTTGGTCCCATGTCCTCCCATCCCTTTCCCACTACCTTTTACTGCACCTGGGGCCTCCTGGTTCTAAACCTTCCAGGGATTCTATGGCCAAATTCATATTCTTCTTCACCCTCTCTGCCAGCATTTGGTGCTCAGCTCTGTTATTTTTCTTGCTCTTTTATCTTTACATCTTTGAAAAGTGTACTCACATTTCCATTCCAGTGTTTCTCTTGGGCTTATGCCTTGTTTTAAGGATATGTGTTCAATCCACTATAGTTTAATTTATTATATTTTTATTAATAGTAAAATATCTGGACACAAAGATGCACATATAATCAATATACATATATTCAGTTATCTAAAAGGTGATTAGTGAAAGTAAGCTCCCTGTGACCTCACCTTTTGCTTTTCCCCAGTAGCCCCACAGTCATCAGTTGTCTGTATGTTCTTCCAAAGAAAGTTTACACAGTCACATAGACACATACAGAAGCATGGAAGTGGATAGTAATGGATTTTATTTTAACTCAAGAAAGTGATTTCTTGCCCAACCGGGTGTAGCTCAGCGGTTGAGTGTCGACCCAGCAACCGGGAGGTCACTGGTTCGATTCCCAGTCAGGGCACATGCCCAGGTTGTAGGCTAAATTCCCAGTGGGGGGCATGCAGGAGGCAGCCAATCAATGATTCTCATCATTGATGTTTCTATCTCTCTTTCTCCTCCATTTCTCTCTGAAATCAATAAAAATATATATTTTAAAAAAGTGATTTCTTTATATACCCTTGAGGGATATTCACATTTTAAATAAGGGCAGTGCTTAATCCAAAGACATGAACCTCTTCTAGTTAGATTTCAGGTTTCATGGCAGGTGGTGGACATTTTTAAGGGACCTATCAAGTACATGGTTCAGTAGTTGATGGCACTCTTCCACTTCTTGGCTGGCTTTCTTTATCATCCTTGTCTTCTCTCTTTCTACTTTATCCCCCATGGCTCTTCCTATTTTCATGGTTTCCACTTTAGATGCATTTGGCTGGCCCGTTGCCCGTGGATCTAAGGAAGTTATTTATCCTAGTTAATGGATACACCCTAATCTGGGTACCTCTGGGGTTTTAAAGAATAAAATGGTACCCTAGATGAATGTGCATCCATCATGCCCCCGCCTGAATAGACTATTTTTTAAATTTCATTTATTTATTTATTTATTTATTTATTTTAAAGTAATTCATACTTTTATTTTCTTTTTTCAAAAAAATATATTTTATTGATTTTTTATAGAGAGAAAGGGAGAGGGATAGAAAATCAGAAACATCAATGAGAGAGAAACATCGATCAGCTGCCTCTTGTACACCCCTTACTGGGGATGTGCCTGCAGCCAAGGTACATGGCCTTGACCGGAATCAAATCTGGGACCTTTCAGTCCGCAGGCCGATGCTCTATCCACTGAGCCAAACCGGTTTCGGCTGAATAGATTATTAAGCGATAGACCCAGAGGCATCCCTGAATATTTTAGGTACCATAAATAGCTTTAGGCGGGCGACTTGACTTGATGGTCCATAGTAGTGACATCAGTATGACTCTTTGTCCTTGCAACAGGACCTGTGGCTACCAAACCAGACTTGATATCAAAACTGGAGCATAGAGCTGCACCCTGGATCAAGGATCCAAAGGGGATGAAGTGGGAAAAAGGTCATTCTCCAGGTGAGTATTGACCTGCTGAGTTCTGGAGGGCATGTCCAGGCCCAGGTAGCTGTGGCAAGTCACACATGTTAGTTTAGCCATACTTAACTTGAACCTATTGTGCACCAGGCCCTACCTATATTACACTCTGGGTAGATAGAGATGAATATGAAATTAACCCTGCTCTCAGAGTGTAGAATACTGGGAAACCAGGAATAATAAGGCACTTTGATGAGCAGAAGTGCTAAAGGGACCTGTGGTTGGGCTGATGGGAGGAGGGGTGTGGGAAATGCTGGTTCTGATTAACAATGTGCCCTCAGGCCTGTGAGCCTTTACTCTCCCTCCTCCTCTGTTTTTTTTTTTTTTTTGCACTGTTGGCCTATAAGAGTTAGTTTTTTGCTTATCTCCAGCAGTAACTTGTTGGTTAGTAGCTACTGTTTATACTTATGTGCCTCCCTTCTTTCAAAGGCTCATAAGGACTTATGGAGATCTCATTTCTTTGTGATGCCTCAGAAGAGGATTAAAGCCACCTGTTTATCCAATAGCATCTATGGCCAAGGTGGTTAACTAAATTTATTAGTAGCTGATGTCACATGATCCTGGGTCACTGTGTAGATAGAGAGGGGGAAGCTGGCTAAAGAGCCCACAGGGATTAGCAAACAATTCTTGACTTCCATAGATAATAACGGGGAAGCCAGTAATGCTTTCTAGAAAGGTGGATCACATTCATCCTTTCTGCTTTGTATCAGGGTACTTATTACATTGGGTGTCTTAGCTGATGGGAGACGGCAGAGTTCTGAGCAGCAGAATCAAGCACAGTTTGATTTGCTCCCAAGGGAAAAAGAAGATGGTGGCTGTAGGAGAGGCAAACACACAGGCCTCGACTGTCGAATCTGTGTTGCTTCTAGCTCCTCCTGTGGAGACGTGTGCTTCCTACTGCAGGTCCAGCCTTTGTGACGCGGAAGCAGAAGGGCCTAGGAAAATCAAGAGGACTTACAGACCCCGCTCCATTCAGAGGTCGTGGTTTGGGCAGTTCCCATGGTTAGTCACCGACTCAGAAGAGACCAAGCTCTTCTGCTCAGTTTGCAAAGAAAGACCGAATCTCCACGACAAGTCATCGAGGTTAGTCCAGGGTTACACGGGGCCATTTAAAGTGGAGACTTTAAAATACCATGAAGTCAGCAAAGCACACAAGCTCTGTGTCAACCCTGTTAAAATCAAGGAGGACACCCGTCAGACTGCCCTAGTCCCAGAGATCTCAAGTGACCTCATGGCCAACATGGAGCACTTCTTCAATACAGCCTACTCCATCGCCTACCACTCGAGGCCACTGAACGACTTTGAGAAGATCCTGGAACTCCTCCAAAGCACAGGGACCGTGATTTTGAGCAAGTACCGGAACCGCACTGCATGCACCCAGTTCATCAAATATATCTCTGAGACCCTGAAGAAGGAGATCCTCGAGGACGTCCAGAACTCCCCCTGCATGAGCATGCTGTTGGACAGCTCCACCAACACCTCAGAGCAGGCCTGTGTGGGCGTTTATATCCGCTACTTTAAGGGGATGGAGGTGAAAGAATCTTACATCACGTTGGCCCCGCTCTACAGTGAGACAGTGGATGGGTACTTTGAGACCATTGTTTCTGCACTGGATGAACTGGACATCCCCTTCCGGAAGCCTGGTTGGGTAGTGGGTCTGGGAACCGATGGCTCGACCATGCTGAGCCACAGAGGAGGCCTTGTGAAAAAGTTCCAGGAGATCATCCCCCAGCTGCTGTCTGTCCATTGTGTGGCCCACCGGCTGCACCTGGCTGTGGTAGATGCCTGTGGGGGCATTGATCTGGTGAAGAAGTGTGACCGGCACATACGAACCATCTTCAAGTTTTATCAGTCCTCAAACAAAAGGCTGGCAGAGCTGCAGCAAGGTGCTGCGGCACTGGAGCAGGAAATCACCCGCCTCAAGGACTTGAATGCAGTCAAGTGGGTGGCCAGTAGGAGGCGCACACTGAATGTGCTCATCTTGAGCTGGCCTGCCCTGGCTAGGCACCTCCAGAGTGTGGCAGAGGCCGGGGGCCAGATTGGGCACAGGGCCAAAGGCATGCTGAAGCTCGTGAAGAACTTCCACTTCATCAAGTTCTGCCACTTCCTGATGGACTTCCTGAGCATTTACAGGCCATTGTCTGAGGTGTGCCAGAAGGAAACTGTGTTGGTTACGGAGGTGAACTCCATGCTGGGACAGGCCTACGTAGCTCTGGAGACCCTCCGCCACCAGCCAGGACCCAAAGAGGAGGAGTTCAATGCCAGCTTCAAGGATGGGCAGCTGCATGGCATTTCCTTAGACAGAATGGAGATGGGAGAGCAGCGTTTCCGGGCGGACAGGGAGAAAGTGATCCTGACAGGGACTGAATACCTCCAGCAGAGGTTTGACACAGACCGTCCCCCACAACTCAAAAACATGGAGGTGTTTGACACCATGACTTGGCCAAGTGGCATTGAACTGGCCAGTTTTGGGAATGATGATATCCTTGCCCTTGCCAGGTACTTTGAGCTCTCAATGCCCCCAGGGTACAGCGAGCAAGCCCTCCTGGAGGAGTGGTTGGGCCTGAAAGCCATGGCCAAGAACCTGCCGTTCTCCATGCTGTACAAGAACGCCCTGGCCCAGCACTGCCGCTTCCCCTTGCTGAGCAGGCTGGTGGCAGTGGTGGTCTGTGTGCCCGTCTCCACCTCCTGCTGTGAGCGTGGATTCAGTGCCATGAACCAGATCAGGACCAATGAGAGGACCAAGCTATCCAATGAGGTGATCAACATGCTCATGATGACAGCAGTGAATGGTGTGGCAGTCACCGAGTATGACCCCCAGCCCGCCATCCAGCACTGGTACCTAACCTCCTCGGGCCGGCGCTTCAGCCACGTCTACACCTGTGCCCTGGTGCCACCCCATTCCTATGCAAGTAAGTCTGCATGGTAGAGTTTCTGGATGGGGACACACACATCTTCCCAGTCCCATGTGAGCAGAAGCATCTAATAAAAATCAGTCATCACAATGGGCTTGGCATGAGGTATTGTTGAGCTGCTATAGTGTGCCCAACCATTTATTAACCAGTAGCTGCTTGGGATATGGCCCCTGCCCTCAAGGCACGTATGATCCAGCTAGAGAGGCAAGATGCATTCACTCCAAGCACAGATACAGTGCTGAGGGCACGGACTTCTGGCCCACTAAC